>JAOEHX010041298.1:77626-96536 GCA_025448015.1 Bolborhynchus lineola
CAAGCTTAAAGAGGGGAGGTTTAGATTAGATGTTAGGAAGAAGTTCTTCACTGTGAGGGTGCTGAGGCGCTGGCACAGGGTGCCCAGAGAAACTGTGGCTGCCCCATCCCTGGCAGTGTTCAAAGCCAGGTTGGACAGGGCTGAAGCAACCTGCTCTAGTGGAAGGTGTCCCTGCCTGTGCCAGGGGGTGGAACTGGATGAGCTTTAAGCTCTCTTCCAACCCAACCCAGTCTGTAATTCTATGATAAATAAAACAGCTTTTCAAAAGGCAGTTGATAATATCATGTAATGACACTTTTAGAGCTGTTTGTTGCTGGCATATACTGTAGTGCATGAAATTCAAATGTTGGGTGATTATTAAAAAGATGATCAAAGAGATCTGTATAAGAAAACAAAAATTTGAGTCTGTGTTTTAAGACCCTTATTAAATTACCATCAAAGCCTAGGGAAAGGCTGTGTTCCCCCCACAACACCATCCATCCCCCAAGAACACTTGAAACAGAAATAGACAAGACTTTCCTACATGTGGGATCTTCACATTGCAATAGTTTGCCATTTAAAACTGCTGACTAAGCTGCAGTGAAACACTTCCAGGACTAGACGCCTTTCCTGCAGTGCGAATACTACGTCATCATCATGTCTCTGTTCACCACTGCTGCAACTGCATTTCCTTTGCTTTTAGAACCTCAAATTTGAAACTGTCCCAAGATCTAAAAGAAAGGATGAACCAGTAGAAAAAGGAAAAATTTGAAAAATACTGTTTCTATAAATGACTATTTTCCTTCTTACTAAAAATAATTATCTCCAAAATCTTCTAATGTCCTCAAAGTCAACTTGTTCTGAAACAGAAGCCCAGATGTTTTATTCCGGCCAATGTTTTATTTCCATAGTTGTTTTATTTTTAATAGCTTTTCCAAAGATTATACAATTTGATACTTCCAGATACAACCACTTCCTCCTGCTGACAGGCTCACAGCATTCTCACTTTGGGTAGCCACTGGAGGGGCTAAATCTAAGTATGGGAAGTTCTGATCATCGGTATTTGGGCTGGGATTTCACATAAGCAACTTTTCACTTTAATTCACAGTGAGCAGCTGTCAACAAATCACTACAAGCAGAAATTGTAGGGGTTTTGTAACACATTTGTAAGATATTTTCTGAGGGATCTGGGTCAGTAAATATTAGCAATTAATATGGAAGTGGCTGTGAAAGGCAAGTGGGAAATCAAAATGTTATTCCAAACAGAAAAGTGCAAATCAGTAATTGTACTATTTCATAGTATTCCTGGTGGATTGTTTAAGTTCAGTGTATTTTCACTTTCCATCTTTACCCAATGAAAAGCTCAATATGAAATCAGTTCTAAATTATTTTCCTCTTATCTCCAGAATCCCAAAATCTTAATGTTAGAAATGAGTAGGGTTTTTTTTCCTCTTTTTTTCTGTTATTAATGTGGGTGAGGTGCCCACAGAATTGCAAGGTGTCATCCTCTGCTGATCGCTTGGCTTCATAAGCATTAGTGTCACCTAGTAATCTTTCACATGGTTGTCATATGAAAGAGGATGCTGCATATAGAAAGATTAGGCTCCTTTACCAGGAGTAAGGGGACTGAGCAAAACTGGTACTTGTGCAGACATGCATGTAAAGGAAACCCTCAATATTATAGCTGGAAGCTAGTTCACACAATATGTAGTAATGAGAACTGTCACCTCAGTATATTTTCTTCCATTACTCCATTTGCTTTCATAATGGAAGACTTCTGCAGTATCAGCTTCAGATTCTTCTCTCAGGTGTCAGTTTTTCTCCCTGCATGCTGATGAGCTTGGGAAGCTAAACCTAATAACTGAACTCACCCAGAAGTGTGCAGAAGTAACAAGAAAGGTCAGGTCCTAATTGGGCCTGTGTTTGAGTAAGAACAGAACATGCAGTATACATACCCTTACAGAGGCTGTACACTGGGAACTCAGTGTACACAGAGCACAAGCCTGAGGGGTGAGGATAGCTTCTCCCCAGCTATACCTGGAAATCCCTTCCTTCCATCCCATCCCACTCTGGTGATTAGCTCATGCTATGTGTGCATACAAATACCAACTTAAAGAGCGATTTCCTGGAACTTTGAAAATACAGGCTCAGGGTTTAAAACTGATAAAGTGAGGTCTGCATTGGTTAAATTCTTGTTCAGGATATGTCTGGCTTTCAATGATTAATAATGATTGTAGTGATTTCTACAGTTCATCATTTGCCAAGAGATGAGGGAGTAAACACTCCTCACTGTACTGTGTATAAGGCAACTGCCGGCATCCCTCTCCCTTATGCCTTGAATTATACCCTACTCAAAAGGCACAAATGCTTTCAGCTACAGTGCAAAATGCAAAACATTAACAAAGATGTAATTTTATCTTGCCATACTACAGGAAGACTAGCAGAAACCGATTTCCAAAGGGGCTGAGACTGTAATGAACTCACATCCATTTACTCTGCCCAATTATGAACATTTCCATTGCGCCTTATTGAGGCAGAGGATAATGTAGCAGTCTCCAGATCATTGGTTCAGAGGTCTGTTATTTAGTACTAATACTCAGAAATACGTTTGTGTTGAACATTTCTGTTGGATCTCAAAAATTTGAGGCTGGTCCTGCTGGCAAGGGCCGTGTAGGATTTGAACTGATTTTTTCAGATATATGTGCCTTCCCAGCTAATTTATATTTTCTGCCTGGTTTGCTTAAGGGCTTTAGTTCAGTTACTGTGCAGCGTGCTCCAGAAGTGTACTGTTTGAGGCGATACAACTGCATCATGTTGAGGAGATGATATTGTCTCCAATTCCCCACTCTGCTGGGAGCTGTTTTACACTGTTAGTACCACAAGCTCTCTCTGCTTTGCTCATGGGCTGTTTAGTACATTAAGCCCACCTGCTAGGTACTGCAGGAGAGCCAAGGAGTTGCAGGGATTAATTGGATAAACCGTACAGAGTCAAAGCCTGCCTAGACAGCTGCCAGCTCCTGCCATCAGACATATTTCCCCCCTTGTGTCCTGTTTTTCTGTGAAGTCCTAAGAATCCTGATTGTAAATTATGATCATTACCTCAGCTGTTTGCTTCTGGGGAGGTCTGGTAACTCTGGCTTTCTAAACTAGCTGACAGCGCCAAGCTGATCTCCCAGTCTGGTGCCAGGTGATTCCCATACAAGGATGGGATTATTCAAGTTTTGGAGCTTCAGTTACTGGAGATTGGACAGCTTTTTCTTTTCAAGTTCTACTTTTAGGCTAGATATGTACTGTCAGCCTCAGAAAAACAACCACCATGTTGCACCACATCTGTCCGTCTGCTGACTAAAGGTTTGCCACAACAGAAAACCCAACAAAATCAAAAGCCATCCTACTACCATTTTTATATGACAGTTGTGTTTTAATGGCACAGGAGCTCTTGTAGGTAAATGTCACCATTCCCATTAACAACCCAGAGAAACACTGATGAGAAATTAGCTGACTTCTGGTCATGGAGCCAGCTGGTATCCCTCCCTCTCCAGCATCAGCGATCCCAGCAGATGCACACTGGGCTCAATGGATTTAAGGATTTGCCTTTCACCTCCCAGAGAGCCTGCCTGAAGCATTCACTGCCATGGTCTGTCCAGCCTGGTGGAAGGCCTTCAGGATCCAGAAATAGCACAGAAAGCTGTTTAACAATCCCTGACTTTGAATTCAAATATTATCAATATTTGGCAGCAAACTTCATTTAATTAACAATCTCTTACTTTAAAAGCAGATATATTCTTTTAATGAAACAACAGCCCTGTGGCTTTGAAGAATTCGGAGCAAGATGAAGCTGGCACCTAATGATAATTCTAAGAAGCCTCATTGCACCTTCTTGGCAAAGCTGTTCAAAAGCCCTGTTTCACTCCCTTCTCTGATCAGTGGATTGTACGCTGCTTTCAAGCTGTAATACACATTTTGCTTTTTGATGATGCAATGAAGAAGTTGATGTAAATAAGTAAAAGGTGATGTCTTAGAAATCGTACTTTTAGAGAAGGGGGAACTATAAGACCGCTTTGTAGGAGGCTGCAAAGTCTTTAAACTCTATTACGGCACTCTTTTATAAAGGAATTCAATATATAGAAAAAGTCAGAGATTAAGGTTTCAAAGTGTAAAAAAGAAAAGATGCAATTAGATTTGTAAAATTGTTTGTGAGAGATTATGCAGCAATGTCACTATGCTTTTCCCTCTCATTTAATGTGTCATTAAGACATATAAGATTCTTTCTTAGTCTACCTGTCAGCACTGTTATCTCCAGCATGGCAGGAGCCTTGAAAGTGATAGCAAGATAGCTCTGAGGTACCAGAAATCCTCAAAGACACACAAGCAAATAAAAAAACCCACCAAAACCCAAATGCCAGACAATAGCTAGAATCAGAGAAGTAAAATAAGTCTGGGTTTAAGAGATCCAGCTCATGAAATGCTGGTAAGCAAGAGCACGCTTTCTCTTCTTTAGATTCAGCTTTCAACATGGATGAAACTTCATTAGAGTCTAATCCTTTTAGGAAACTAAATTATCACAGGTTTCTGTCATAATCAATGTGGCAGATGGCTTGGTTTTCCTACATAGATGACAGCATTCAAAACATTTTGAGGGAGTCATCTATTCACACAAAGCTCCAGGAGTCTTTATCTTAAAAAAGTTCACATTTCTTTTACAAGCTGCTAACTTCTCATAATTGAAGAAATTCATTATAATCACCAGATCTCTAAAGGTAAACTACCTCAAGTAACTGCAATTCCACTTTGTTCCACATTAAAACTTCGATCTTGGTGTTGATTTCTCTTAGACTCCACATGCAGTTTATGATTAAAAAAAGAAATAATGATTGGAAAAAAAGAGAAATAATGATTTGTAATTAACAATACACTGAAGTAGCTTAAATTCTCATCACCGCCCACAAAATATTGCCTATATGTTAAATTATATTCCAGGAGTCTTAAGAGGTGTTTTCTTATGTACCCTTTGGAATAACCAAGTTTGAAATGGAGCTAAGTTAAACCTCAAGAGAAGGTCTCAGACTCCACAGACCCTATAGGCCACTTCCCGTCCTGTAAGGGCAAAACCTAAACAATTAAACTCTGAAACACTGTTCCTCAAGACTATCCTCAAGATCCTCACTGTGTGTAAAGTGGATGCAGTTTTCAATTCAGTTTGGTGAATGTGAATCGTAACACTAACAGAGGACACAGACCCAGCAATCTGGGCTCTGAGTGGCAAATCCCTACTCACAAAACCGCTCCTCTAAAGTCAACCGCTGCCATTGCAGATGGGGCAGCAGCTGTAGCCATTTCTCCTTTTCACTTACCTGATGCTGAAACAAAATGCAACCCCCCCTCTACTCATTTCAGGAGCTCAGAAGTGCATTTCTCCCATGCAAAGGATTAGGATGGAAAGAGGTGGGAGAGAGAGAAGGGAAAAGAAAAAAGGGTTAACTAGCATCCTGTCAGTTCAACAAGGAGTTTGAAATAAACCTGTTTTCACCTCCCCGAGTAACAGATTCTCAGAGTTATATTAGAACAAGGATTTGCATAGACACAATTACATGAGAAGAGTTTAATTTTCTGCTCTTACTAGAAAATTTGCTAACTCATCCTACTTCCTTCTCATAGGTATTTGTTTTATAGTTCAGTAATGTCAGGGCACAGGTCAGTCACAAGTGCTCTGCCGAACATTTACCATGAGACTGCTAATTAAATTAAACAATTTACGTAATCTCACTTTCCAGTTCTCAACCTGAGCACAAAGGCAAAGCAAAGAGAAGAAATTCACTTCAAAATAAATGCCTCATAATTAAAGTTTAATTTTCATAAACATGAAGAAAGTTAACAGCATTCACTATCCCAAATTAAGAAGTCAGTCTATTCCCTTCGTGCACATATGCATATCAAGCATTAAATTTTAATGTTAATGCAGCGCTAGCAGTTCTCATATGCAAAGACTCTAATCCTCACTCCAAGAATCATCTGCCCCAACATGATCCCCTCTACTAGCATTCAGCATTCAGTAAAGTTTGTGTACCCTTTACACTTGAGGAAAGCAGGGAAAGAAAAAAACAAATTTAACATGGTTCAGTTCAGTTGAGCAGAGATAAAACACACCATTATTTTCAAACATTAATTCAAATTAAGAGCCAGTCTGCATCAACAACACATTTGCATTTCTTGCTTTCTGCAAACAGTATTGTAAGTACAGAGATGAAGTTGGAAAACATACTGAATGACAGAAGAAAGCATCTCTCCAAACCACAAGACTGCAATGTAAAATTCAGGGTCCCTCACACTTGGACTACAAGTACTGCACATGTAAACATGTGCTGCCAGAGAAGGAACTTCTTCCAGTCAAAACAGCCCTCAAAGGACTATACAACTCCTTACTGCAGGTAAAAGTCTGGAGTATCACCTGCTTAATCAACCAGGTCATGGTAGGATGAGAGTAAATCCACCAAACATATTTTTCTAGAAGGGCAGTTCTGCTAATATGCTCACCCACTGGAACTTTCAGAATCAATACAAGCAGCCAGATACAGAGCTTTTTGTGGCAGATGGAGACTTGCCTCACTGGTCAGAGCCACAACTGTGGAACAGTAGTGAAATACCGAACAGCAGAAGAGAAGCAGAGTTGTGCCGGAACATTTTTCTTGTTGAATACGAACAAGTTCTATACACTTTGACACAGGCAGGCAAGCCAGTTCGCCTGAGTAAGAAAAACCAGATTCAATTAAGCCACTACTTTTCTCGCCTTCAGTTTCCAAATCTGTAAACTTGGACCGATGGCAACCCCAACCCCTTCAAACACCAGCAGTGCAATGGGGGTTCCCCAAAGCTTTGAAATCCTCTGGGGATTCCTATATCAATACAAAATTGGGGCAATGAAACCTAAAGATAGTTTAAATATGTTATGAGGTTTTCCTTTAGAATGGAACTAGAAGACAGAGAACAACCTGATTTGTTTCTATGATATAAGCCTCAGAATTGTAGATCCCTGCTGGCTACATGACCATCAGGCTGCGAGGAGATGCAGCAAGGATCAGACCAAAAGAAGAGCATTTTTAGTGGTTTAGTTATTAGTTTTCATTACAAAAATTAGGAAGATGTCCCACACCCCCCCCCCCCCCAGTCAATTAGGGAAAGTTGGAACAAAGGTCAACATATTTCAGCATCGAATAGCTTGAGGTTTTATGCAAGAACAATAAGTAATTCCTCAAAACCTGACATAAAGTTTACTTATTTCAACTGGTCAGAGCTTTGATTTTTCTTCCCAGTTCAATCCATTTGATTCACACCATTTGATAATACAAATCTGTGTTCCACCCTTCGGGGATGCACAGTTATGTATTAGGAAATTATGCTGTAATGTTCTTTACTGTATGCTTCTGGTGCAGGAATCAGCCTTTTTGTTGCACTTTATCTTTAGCCCCTGATAGAATTCTGCATGAGTCCCCGTTAAAAAATAGTGGTAATAAATTTTCTCCCCCAAAATGCAGGTAGGAATTTGGAGTCAGCTGTTTTAAAATTTATGAAAAACCGCAGTGATTTAAACGTGAGATGGGAGCAATTTTATTCCCATTTCAAGTAATGATAATGCTCAGGTTTTACTTATTAAAATTAATTTGCTTCAATTATATTAAAATCAGTGGAACTGTGTGCTACTGTATTGATGGATAACAGCAATAAGCGCTAAGTATGATGTTTGAAACCTGTACTCACCCATAAGCAGGAAGCATAAATGCAACTATGAAGGCAAGAACAGAAAAAGGAAAACTCATCCTTTTCATAGACAAATGCAGAAAGTTACACACTAAAAATTGTAATACAAACAGCAAAGTTAGGTCTGCATTTAGGCGAATTGTGTCCTTTGATACTGATCTGATATTCAGGGACTTACCAAAGCCTGGACAGATCTCAAACTTCATCTCCTATAAAATTTTCTTACATTCACCTTAGGACACAGCTCATCAAATTCTGCTGTGCACTTCCTTTACATAAAGTGAAGCCAAGAAGTCTGGTTCTACCCCACTGTCATTGCAAAATAGCAGAGACTTAGCTTCACAGCAAAATGCATGGGTAGAGCCACAGGGCAATTCTTGGGAAAAATGTCTTCATCATCACAGTAATCTTTAAAGGAGCTCTGATTGATCTTATTTACAAAAGATTCACATGGGTCTAGTTTTACTTACGATGGGAAAGCACGTAATAGGAGACCATAGAGTTAATGAAGGTAAAAATCTTCAATACCATGATCAATTACAAACTACCTTACATTTATCACAATTGACTGATTTTCTTTGAGCTGATTCTAAGTCCTTTATCTTTTAGATTTCCCTTCTTCCTTTCTCTTTCAATATGTTTATTGAATAACTAGAAAACCTTCAACAGAACACAGAAAAGAAGTGAGTTGGTGAAGTACTTGTGCAAATCCAGCTGAAAACTGAAACCCTTCTTCATAGATGCAATGATCCTTTGCAGTTCTGACCTGGAACAGAACTGAACAGACCCGCCATATACCTACTTAGCCCTGAGGAGACACTTTATTCAGTGACAGCTGTAATACAACATGAGGCACAGATAGTTTGAGGAGTATGATAGTATGGGCCAAATAGCTGCATCATCTATAGCATTCCATCTTGCTATCTTTTGAACAGCAACACCCATGGAGATCCACATTACTGTGAGGTAGGAGCAGACCCTTACAGAATTTACTGGGAAAACGATCAGAAACCTTAGTAAAACACTTGCAGTTCAGCTATTGAGCAGGTTTTACATGTCTTAGGATATCTCAGGCCTATGGACCAGAGTGCTACAAAAGTACAGCTGTAGCTATATGTACCTTCACAGTCCATCATCCATCCAGACCAAGCAGCAATTTCTCAGCTCTAGTAGGTCACAGTAGTTCACTGAGCACGCTGCACCTCTTCATCACTGCCTTTGCAATATGTGAAAAACAAAACCCAGGATTATTGGATTCAAAGGCAGGAATGCTTACTATCTACAGCTCCAGAGACACTTGAGTTGTCAAGACACAGAACCAAATTGTGACAGTTCAGTTTACCCTTGAAAGCATGCATTACTTGAAACACACTGAATTTAACACTAGTTGGAAAGTTTTCACTGGAAGATGACAAAACAGGAATAAGCTTACAGATTGCCTGAGCAACTGAGAAATCCTGCATGTTTTCATACACTTGCAAGTAAAGTAAGTAAAGATAGCCTTTAGACAAGGTAGTAGTCCAGAAACTAGAGTTTCAAAGCTTGGCATTCATTAACTGAATTGTGGTATTTAATTTAAAACTAAAACGTTTAGATATGCAGGCTGTTCCTAAGCAACGTTAGTCCCTTAGTCCCTAAAGCTGAGAAAAGACCTGCTAAAATGCAAGAGTCCCCTTTGAAATGATCATTTATTGCACAAGGGCTTTCAGGCATGATAAATTATTCCAGTCTTTAAGTTCACATTTACCTCTATTTATTTTTTTTTTTTTGGTTGCATTTTACTTCTTCATGGTAGCCTTGGAAGAGTTCAGTGTTAGACTGTAAACTAATGTAGACCTTTGCTAGCATTTTCATTTACTTGTAGTGTGAGTTATGGACCCCTTCAATGATATTGAACAGCGAAATAATATGAGGTCAAACAGAGTTTGCCAAAAGCTAATGCATATCATATGCTAGACTGCAGAGGAAACTGAACTGCTATCATTCTTCCACCATACTACTATTTTATTTTTAATTATTTTTATCTCCTACCTTTGGAGAGGACAAGACAGTCAATAATACTGTGGGGGATTCTGCACACAATAGGCAGGCCTTCTTCGAGTAAGGAGCTCGCTAATGAAAGCGCTGCAGAATGATCTGTACATTTTAATGGACCTTGAACAAAGATTTGAGCTTTCCTTTTTTATTCTTTTTTTTTTTTTTTTTTTTTTGGTTAAACACCACATGAATTTTTATTAGTATATTACTCCAGCCTTGTTTTGAATACTTAGGGGTCACCTTCTTTGTCGGAGCCTGCATAATGGCAGAGAGGGCAAAGTGGAGTGGAATGACTAAATAAGGAAAGATGACATTGTAACTTCAAGGACAAGAACTACAAATAAAGTTCTGGGGGTTGTTTGTTTTGGTTGGTTTTTTCTTCCCTCCCAGTTTCTAGCCCATTATTATTTTCTTTTATAAACTTGTCAACACCTCATGCACTGTTATACATGGAAAATATCTGTCATACTTTGGGACTAATCATTCATTTAGGTTTTTTTTTTAGTATAAGATTAAATTTTGTTGTCAACCATAAGCAGTCTTGATAATTCAAGCTTTAAATTAAGTTTGCCTAAGGGTACCAAATATGAGCTAACAACTTAATTACAGATGTGATTAAACATTTAACCTTATCACATTAAGTAAAGCCCATCCAATATTCTTCAGTTCAGCTGGCAACAGTAAGGCAAGAGAAAAAATACACTGCTTGAGCATAAAGCTCAGTATAACCCAAAAGAAATGGGGTTTTTTGCAAACATATGTCAAGCTCTACCACTGATACAGCCTACAAGTGCACAAACTTGCACCTCTGCATCTGGAAGGATCACGTAGAAATACAAGTCAACCTAAAAGGCTAAAGTGCTGCGCACCCTTGACTACTGCTGATGCATGGGTACGTTAAGGTAGCCCTAGAGAACGTGCAGGTTAAGCACACCCCAGAGAATGAACTCCTGGGATCACAGACAGGCAAGGCCCCGAGTTAAGCTACCATGTGCTCCCTGACTGAAAGATTCCTTCAATGGGAAGAAATGTTAAAAAAGGCAATTCATTTTCAAGAGCATGCTGCACTTTCAGAGCTTGATGGGATCTCAAGATCAGGAAAGAGGAAGGAGGAAGCACACAAGGAAGTGCTTTGGCTTTTAAAATATTAATCCAGATCACTAACAGCCCTGCTGTCTCCATGACAACTGAGCTGGATTGCTTTTGAACACGATTGTGGGTTGCCAGTTTTTAAACCTCATGAATAAAAGGGCATGGGAGAAGCCCACTTATGTGCTTTCAAATCTGGTTTTCCACAAGGAAGTGATTTAATATACATGCACTTTAACAAAATCATACAAAAATTACTTTTTATTTAGTGATTGAACCAATAAATGCAGAAGAGGTACTCCCAAAATGCTCAAATAAAACACTTTTCTGCAGAACAACCAGCACAGGAGTGTGAAAATCCCAGTGAATGTGGGCTTAATTGTAACTTTTCAAAGAGTTTTTAGAAAGTCATTTTGCAGCCACCTTTTAAGCAGCAGTTCCCCAAGATCACTCAGTACTGTAGTGAACAAAGATCCACAGCATCACACCTGCATAGAGCACAGGAAGGGGAAGAGTGCCCAAATGAAGCATCTCTTATTACAAAACACTCCTTAATAAAAAGAACATGATGTGGGCTGTGGTACATGTCAGGGTTGCAGTAATGCTGTCATGATTTTATTAAGTTCATATTAGCTCAAGCCACATTTTTCTCACAGTCCATCATCTGGGGCAAAAGGGGAGAATACAGCAAACTGAAAACATGCTATAGGCAGGGTCAACCTTAGCGAACTGAGATGAGCAAAACTGCCTCTCTTGCTTCAAGAGGTGTCACAAGTTATGCTCCATCTAGACACACTACTTTAAAACACTGCCATCACTCCATGACAGCCTCTCCTTTTATACCACTTATAAGTAAAACATCCGTTGACCTATGCTGAGCAATGAGCAGCTGTAAGGATGTGTGCTTCTCTTGTACCCCTTCGCAGCTCCACAGAAAGTCTGTCTCTATTAAAAGATTTTAAGAATCAAGCCTACTCTATTTTCTCAAATGAACTGGCCTGAAAAAAATCCTCTATTAGAAATAATTGAAGATGCCACATAGAATTATTTAAGATTCCATTTCTCTTTCAGTCTGATAGATTTACTTTATATGAAATCTATGGACAACCCTAAAAACCTTCATTTTCATCAAATATCACCTTAACATTGATTGAGCTTAATTGGAATCCATGGTGTCACATATTACATAGTACTTGCCCTGGGAGTAAAATTACCCTAAAAACTGAGAGATGGCCATACAGAACTGCCAGAAAAGCTCACACTTCTTTCAGGCTGCAACACCATCAGCTCACAACTGTTATAGATGAATGTGTCATTTTAATGGCAGGTTTCCATTTTAATTTATGCTATTGATCACGCAGAGCACTGGAGTGTGTAAGGGTTAGCTTTGAAATTGAAATCCATTCAAAATATTTTAGCAATACCTGTCACTTTAAACTTACATTTTACTGTCCAGAGTTGTTGCTCATAATATCCATTATTCTGTTAGTTTCTGCTATAACTTATTCTTACAGGTGTCTTAGAGCCAAAAAATAGTATCACATCCCACACAGCAGCTTCATAAAGTCTGCTTTCTAATCCTGCTCATCAGGAATTACAAAGATAAGGCAAAACTTCATGTAAAATGTCATCCCAAATTCTTTATTTGTTTTCAAGTGTCTTTTAATTAAACACTGAGGTGCGAAAAATGTCAGAACCCCCTCTCCATAGACCCCCGAATCACTTGTGATTAAAATGATAACTATTTATTTAAACTTAAACCAACAGCATAAACTCCTGAGAGTTGAAGTAGGAAGCGATGCATAAGAGACACCCCAAACACAATGCATACTTCACAGGCTGCTTAAGGATACTGCTGCCAGAGTAATCAAACCAAGCAGTAAAGAACTAGAAGTCAGCAGCTGAAACGGTTTGAAGCTGATGGTAGCTTTTTCTCCAGAAGCTGTAAGTTAGTACTAAGCTTCATGGAATATCTACTATCAGCATATTCTTGTCAAAATATCAACTGATTACTGCTTGAGTCTGCCAGATGTTTCAGGCTGCTGAGATATAAATTCACATATCCATCATAAAGAGATATATATATCATTTTTAAGCTGTCGAGAAGACAGAGATTTAAAGAAAAGCATTATTTGATTCCCAGTAGATGAAGGAGAGAAGAAATATCAAAACAGGAGTCTTGTCTGCTGTCACAGGTGGGTAGAGCTTGATGGTATTCAAGCCCCCACAGCTAATTGCCATAGAGATAATGAGCAATTCAGGGCAAAGGTGCCATATGAGCAGGCAAAGCTGCAGGTACAAGTACATATTGCTGACTATGTGCACAGGACAGCATTAGATGCTGTTTTGTCCAGCTCTCATGTACAGTCCCATACCATAATACTGCAATAATCAGGCAAGTTTTCAGATATAACTCCCCCATCACTCATTATTCTACAAAAAACATTAAAGCAAAGAGCAATCAAGTCAATCATGTTTCCTCTATGAATATATGGTATTGCAGCTTGAATATAGATATGCTGAAATTCAGTCCTGTAGCATTAGGCTTTAATTCTAAAATGATTTCTCAATTAATATTAAATTCTTGACAACATGAGCTCTATTCCAACTACATCTATTAATGCTTCCTGTATGAATGGCAGAGGAATTATCAGTGATTAACTGCTGATTGTTTTGCCTATCCTGTTCATTTTGTTAACATGCCAAACCATCCAGCCTTATTAAAGCATGTTTTTGAGTCTCTAACTTCAGTCAGTAAATCAATATATTGTATTTTCTAGGACCAAGCAGTCCGAATAGTAGTATCATGCAATTCTCATGCAAGCAAACTAAGGGTAAATAAGCTACTAAAGCAGGCTATAAATTAAAGATATGAAAAAGCCTTTTATTAGGTCCAGTTTTAATATTGTTCACTTGGCTAGAACCCTAATAAATAAGGCAGGTGATTAATAATTCCATTTAAGGTACACAAGTGCCATCCTCTTGCTGTTACACTTGCCCACAAATAAAACAAATATACTTGTAGGTGAATCACAGAAAGGAAATGGTGTTCAAAAGCACAACTTTGATAATCAGAAATGAATTAATGTTCCTACAGTGCTCTAGAAAGCATCCCACAAATACTCTCAAAAATCAATTGAGCTGTGTTGATATGCAGTAAGTGGAGCACTTTGCATTTACAATCACCCATGCCCATTCCAACCTAGATGACAGCAATTAAAAAGGTGTTAAGAACAATCATAATCTGGTTCAGAATTAAATCCACCTTCATACCTTGGTTAAGGATTGTAAATTAAATAGAAGATAACTTAGTATTTGTAAGATCTGTACTGGTACCAGTGCCATGACACATTTAAATGGATTAATTCAGTACAAGCTGATTAGAAATGCCCTGAAATCCCACTCATCAGATACTTTCTGCATCTAGAATGTTGCTCCGTTACAATGAGAGATACCAGCATATCTCAAGGTTACATGCAGTCTTCCACAGCATTCTAACATGTAGTAAAATAGTTCAGTAATTTACATATAATAGTAGTTAGAGAGGTTAATAGCTCTCCTATAGCTGATAAAAATAACAGAGCAAGCTGTCATTCTTACTGGGAAAATAAGATGAGGTCAAAATAAATTACTCTATTTAAAACAGGTCAGACCAGCCAATCCAAATAGTCTTTCTTGGCTTTAGGATCTATAAATTTTTTCATGCTTAGATTCAGTTTCCTCTGGCCTATATTCAAGCTTGCTTGTAAACAGATTTTTATTGTGTCAATGATGACACTGATAAATGGATACAGTAAGCAGGGTAAGGTCTGAAACAGCTTTATCTATAAGAGTCCACAAGATCTGAGTTTAAGTAGCCCAAGATGCTTAATTATCCACACCAAGATTATTTTCTTCAAGCAAACACTAAAACACTGTCAGAGATCCACAGGACATGCTTGCCTCCACTCAAATGGAGCATCAGTGTCTTTAGATGCCTAACTGAATTAACACTAATGCTTTGATTAATATTCCTTGCAAACACCGCAATCCCACTGTTCTTGAACCAGGCCTGGGATTGTTATGATAATGCCATAACACTGAAAGAACAGAAGCAGCCAGAGAAAGGGGAACAGCCATTCTAAAGCCAGAGCCTTTGTCAAAACAATGGCTTTGTACTGGAAAACCAAATGAGTTTGGGTCTTTATAGTAAAGTCAGTGACTCTCAGAAATATTGTTCAGAAGCAGGTAGGTTTTTTCCTATGGATCCATGACAGATGCAAAGCAAGGGGATGAGGAAGGCATTTCCTGAATGAAAAGGCAGCTGGAAAAATCGCTTGGTTTAAGTCTGCTTTATAATTATCTATCTATGGGGAGTAGCCTAATCTTCAGAGCACACTAGCCAGACCAATTAAGACTCCATAAACATCACTCTGAAAAGGAGACTTTCTCCCTAGTAAACATCTAGTCTAATATGATCACATTTCAAGGCAAACAGAGAAGAACGGAAAAGGAAAATGCCTCTGTTTGATACATTTATAAATTTAAGTTTTAAAGAGCCCAGCATAAAAGGATGTAGCTCTACAAAGAATTTCAGCAGTAGGGAACAAGCTGATGTGCAAAACCTTTCATCACTGCATAGCTAGGGGTCATAAACACAGAGGCCTTAGGCTATCGCATTAATTTCCCTAGCTGTCTAAAAGTGAGAAATGTACAAAATAAGCTTTTCACTGCATGTTTGAACAGTGTTAGAGTCTGCACCAGGTCTGTGACTTTGAGTTTTAGCTTGGAGGAAGGTTTGAGGTGGTTTTGTTTGGTTTTGGTTTTAAGTGGTTTTACCTGTTTTTACCTACTGGAATATGTCCTGCATTCCAAGGCAGCCTTATGCAAGTCTGATAAAGGGCATTACTTTGTGTTGCTGTTCACAATAATCAAGCTCAGAATTTGTTGAAGTGCAAAATGTACTGTTCTTCCTAGCTACATACAGGAGGCCTATAAAAGCGTGCACAGTGTTTCATAGCCATGGGACTACACATTACTGCTAGCACATCTCTCTGGCAAGCAGTGCCTGCTGTTCTACACTCTTCATAGCTGCTCCTCATGAGTGTGGTACAGGAAAATTGCTACATGGAGACACTTCTGCTTTCTTTCCACTTAAGCTGCAGTAACAAACCTAACTGCAAAAAGTTTTTAAGTTCACTTCCGCAGTTTGCTGTTCCAGCCTCTTTCCCAATGATATTCAACTGAGACTAACGAAAGGCAGGGTTCAAAGCTGCTAGAGTGAGAGGTTTAAATATCCAGTAGCTTGCAAATTCTGAAGGTATAGATATAGTTCCCAGACACCACTGAAATGGCAGGATTACATTGCTTTTTGGCAGACTAACTCACTCAGCATTTCACTTTGTTCCTAGAATGTTTAATGGCATTACATCTTAATGCTGGACCATCATTAGGCAAGGAACAGCAAATTTTTACGGTTGCTATCAATTATCTTCCTCTCCTTCTTGGAAATGTAAAGTTAGGTTCATTTGCAATGCAACTTAGACAAATGCACTTGAAGCATTAGAAGATAAGCCAACATGGAGTTTAAAATGGACTCAACATTGATATTGGAGAGAGTGCTGCCTGAGAAAGGCTGGACATACCCAATTTGTACATGGTAATAGAGCATGAAGAAAGTTAAATTCACTATTCATAGAAGTAACTTAATTGACATTCTAAAGCGTTAAATCTGAGCATATAGTAAGTGTAACTGAACTAAGAGGATATGGCTGGAAGGAATGTGAGAATAACCACAGACTTATTTAAAAGTAGCTGCCAGCACTCCTGTGAAGAAAGCAATAGCTTTATTCTATGATACATAACTGACATAGGAGAACAAGAGACTATGAAAACTAATAATTAGGTGATGTGATTTCCAAGAAACTCTTCAAACCAGTTTTTCCTTTAGTTCAGCTCCTTTGACAAGAATTTCCCAAAGGCAATGTTTTAAGTTTGTGGAGAAAATGTATCTCTGGCATTAAACTCAAAGACTTACAGTAATGGGAATACATTACATAGAAGGAGAAATTCCAAGAAGAAATCCACTGTTCTTTCAACCAGTTTCAAGCTCACCTTGCATTGCTTGGTGTTGCAAATTTCTGTGTAGATGAATATATGCAAAGCTGAAGTAACATTTGGCCACACATAATGTTTAAAAAATAAGAGCTGGGACACAGTTTTCAGAAGGATCAAATCCATAGTGGTACTATTTCAACCTCAAGTACAAGTCTGTACAAAATCTCAGCTGATGGGCACTGAATCATATGAAAGGCAATGTACAACAGCAAAAGCTGAAGGGCAATATTCTCAGATCAAACATCTCCTCTCAGTTGCACATGATAGTAATGAATTTTGATATTCTGCTTTTCTTATATAGCTCCCTATAGCAACATCAGTGGGAGATCTGCATACATAAGGAGAGAAGAGCAGCAAAACAGAGAACCAGTGGCTCAGAAATTATGGGGATTAGAATAGAAGAAACAGCTAGGTTAGAGCAACAGGACACGAGATGAGGATGCCCTCACTGTTGCCCAAAGTATAAGCATTAAATTGACTACACTAATGGCCGTGAAAGAATGTGCAAATACATGCAAATTCATTATCTCTGTATAACATTGCACATGCAACACGAACATACAGCAAAATTATTTTTTAAATGCAAATATTCTCTTTGGGAATGCAGGTATTTGTTTTGCAAAGCAAGAAATTATAGAAATATCAGCTCCACCTTTCCCCCAGCCAAACATTTTCAAAGTTTTTCTACTGATTTTTCAAAGCCTTCTGTATTTGTAATAACAATGCCTAACTTAATTACTATGGCAATAATGGGGCACATTTGCTATCCCAGGAAAGGAATAAAAATCTGCCATTATGTCTTTTTCTCAGATTAAGAGCTAAGCAACAAAAAATAACCTGAACACTCTGAATATTCCAGCTGGGTGCTCTATCAATCTGATCATTACTAAAAAATATTCCAAGGGGAGAAAAAGTTATTACATTTTTGTAAATGTCAAGAACAAATGAAGGGAACATGATCAGATCAGTAACTGAGAGATGGTGTTTGGCAGAGAAATGTATGGGAATGTGAGGGTGTTGATTTTGGATTTTTAAGTGACCCAGTAATCACAGGAAAAACGAAAGCACATATGCAATTTGCCCATCAGCCATTAATTGTCAGACCACTGACAGTAATCCAGAACCTATGAGTGAGAGAAGGAAAACCTATCTCGAAGGCATACACAATCCAGAACAAATACTGTTTGCACACAAATTTTGACTGTGGATTGCACTGCCACCAGAATACACATTGTTCTCTCTGGAAAGAATATTCATGAAGACATAATTACAATGTTTGGTGTTGCATAAACAAAATCTCAAAAGCACCCTTCAAGTCAATCAATAATGAGAGCCTACACTGAGAAAAAGGCAAAATCTTCTTACAGATGACATCTTTCAACCTAATCTAATGCTCTTCAGTGGAATTCAACAGAAGCCATTCAGTTGATTTTGAATACGTCCCCTGTCACCTTTCATTCACTGAGAGTTTATTTTGGCTTCTTTAAAAATATAATAGATCTGTAGGGTTCTTTTAACATTAATTTAAAAATAATTAATAACAGGATTTGCCAGCTGTCTTCTTCTCTTGCACTAGTGTCACTTAAAATCTTACTGATGCTTAAGTGAGAGACGAAAGTATGTTTATTACTTTCCTTTATCCATAACAATTCATTGTAATTCTGCTTTTATCTACCTAGTGATACTGCAGCTAGAATAAATTCTTCAGTTCCTTGGTAATTCAAATGTTCCTTAAGCAAACAACTTTATTTGTTGCAGGCTTAAGATTAGGGGGAAAAGATTATTTGCATTTATTCCTTGCTAGACCAAATTCTACTCTTTTTAATCATGTGTTAGGATCCATTTTAGTCAGAAAAACAACAGAACTTAAAGCTGTGCCTAACGAAATTTTAATACAAAGCCATTTACTGAAATAGATAAGTAGGAATATATTTTTCTACCTGGCATTACCTAT
>JAOEHX010041299.1:0-26587 GCA_025448015.1 Bolborhynchus lineola
GAATGGGTTGCCCAGGGAAGCTGTGAATGCTCCATCGCTGGCGGTGTTCAAGGCCAGGTTGGACAGAGCCTTGGGTGCCATGGTTTAGCATGAGGTGTCCCTGGCCTTGGCAGGGGGTTTGGAACTAGATGATCGTGAGGTCCTTCCCAACCCTAACTATTCTATGATTCTATGATTAGTTTTGAAGCGTTAATAGTTTCTCAGAAATTGCTATATTCTAGCAAGAATCCTCTACCTTGCAATGCTTTGCCTTCCTCTTTTTTACTTCTTTTTATGAATGTTGCAGAAAATAGAAGAGTTTTGTTGACTTTAGCTTCACAACACTGTCGTTATGCAGAGCACCTACATTGTAAGCAGCTAAACTGTATGGAATTAGGTTGTCCGTGCTTTGAATAATTCTGTGTTTGCAGAAGTAAATACACACACACCCCAAATTAGGTTAAATAAAGTTTCACACTTACAATCTGATCAACCAGTCCACTTATGAAATGATCATGAATATTTTAGAACCAGGTGTTTAGCAAGGTATAGCTTTATAGATGCTAATGAACACAGGAACATGGGATAATAACATGATACTAGATATTGGTATTGCCATAATGGTTAAATTTGTGCTCACAGTGTTTTCCCAATTATGATGTATTCAGCAGTAATGTGACATTTACCAGGCCTTTCACTTCATTTTCTGTCATAAACAAAACAAAGACACCATTCCTTTTTCCAGGAAAAGGATATTTAGCCAGACTGAAAGTCATCCTGAGATGCTTTTTGGCATCTTCATTTACTTCTTCCTTATAAATGAGGACATTTGTAGCATTCAACATACTTTGCCTTTGGAGAGGCATAAGCATCTCCACGGGATTGCTGTTGTTGATTCCTTTCAGCAGGATGTCAGACAAGGAATAACTAATAAATTGATGGCAATATGAACCCTTTAAGTATTTCCCTTATGTCTTGCTTCACTTACCCTACTACTTTCTTCCTCCTATTTTTGCTTGCTACTGTTACTTCCTCTGTTTCTGCTCTCTAACACTCCACTGCCATCATTAGCTGTAAGTGACAGTAGCATCAGGTAAAACTGTTAACCATGTAAAGCTAAGCCTACAGGAAGTGCTCAGTGCAGCATTTGGGCTTGTTGAGCACAACCATGGGTTGCTAGCTGCTACTGCAGTACACACAACCTGATGCTACTGCATCCAGCTTTCCAGATAGATATTCAGTATCTTCACCCAAAGCAAGCTCACTACTTTAGTAATTTACCATACCTTTTGAGCTTGTTATTTCATTTAATGTATCAAACACAGTTTCTCCAGGAAACACCAATTCAAAGCTGCAGTACATATACTGAAAACCATATGAAAACCACAAGAAAACCGTTCTATGCTATAGCTACTAAACTGGGAAACTTTTACCTACAAGTCTGTTAATAAATGAGCCAATCATATAATTTAGTTTGACAGCAGCTAAAGAAATAAAACTTGAAAACTTCTTTGCTTTCTGTTCCTCAATGTAATTCTAGGTGGAAAATGGAGTGGAGAAAATTACAGATACTACAAAAGACTGAAGGGGAGAATGTCTGACCTGGCTAAATGTCTAAGAGACATAACACACAGGTAGTAAGTCAGTATACTAGCAAGGGGGAAGGGAAGATGATGTAAGCGGCCTTTTCAGAATCAGAATTCTAAGATTCTATTGCGAACACTGCTGAATGAGCATTAGCGTGCACACTGCATTCCAGCAGGGCTCAATATCCCAGGAGTTTAGGGATTTACTAACCTTTATGACTGAGGAAACTTGAAAGCATTTGGCAAAAGACTGTTTACAGTATTTGCATATTTTCTGCTGGGAACAGTATCACTGGCATGTTCTAATTAACTCTGACTTCTTGGCTACTATGTTATTTGCTCTTAACTGACTCTACTGCAAAATAAACACTGGTTTGGATTTGGGACTGGTAAGCCCTGCCTGCTATTTTATTTTAGCTAGATAGTTCTTTGTTATCTTGCTTGAACTGTGTTGAAGTTATGTGTGTGAATAATGGAAAATAATAAAATAGCTCTATGACATTTCGCTATTATTTTAATAATTTTCTCTCCGTCAGTAGAGACTCTATTCCATTTCCTTAAACTTCTGAAAAACAGCACTTTCATGATACAAATAGGTACAAGAAAGCAATAGTTGAGAATTCACTGCCTTTATTTACATTTGTCCATGTAATGCATTGGAAGTACATGCAAGCTTCTTCAAGGCAGAACACTGAATACTTGCAGCAACCTACTAAATCAACGCACAGGTCTTTGGATTTTTTTAAGTCTAAAATTTGACTGATCAGCTTTAAAAGGCAGAAAGATGAAATAATTTAGATCTTTTTTTTGTGTGTTGCTCAAAATCACAGGATTTCACAGAGAAAAATGGCAAAATTCACTGAATAAACGATTCATTGCTGTTTGGTCAGTGAGCTCTCCCAGGAGACTGACAGAAGCTGAAAAAAATAATTTTGCCAACATTTGGTTAAAACACCCACATTTTTTGCCAATAATCTAATCTTTTCACCATGAAACTGTGAGAAGTACTTACAGGTAAAGTGAAGGCCTTTCTTTAAAAGACTTAAAGCAAGCTAACGAGTGTGGGTTTTCAGATAAGCATGCTCTGAGTCTTCTCTGTAATGGAGCTCTGTTCTGCCAGATACAAGGAACCTCCTGAAAGATGCTTGATCACTTACAATACTGAGAAAGCTAAACCAGAACTAAAAACCTAAATTAAGGGAAAAGTCAACAAAAGTCTAAGTGGTAACCTATAGAAAGGGATGTCAGAATTATAAGTAGCATTACAGAACATGCATCCTAAAACACTGCTGTAAATCACAGGGACAGCACTTGTTCATTTTTCATAGAACAGTAACTGACAAACTTTCCTCTCCCCATCTTCTGTTTCTCTTTTCCCAATTACCTTTCTTTCTTTCTTTCCCCTCTCTAAATTTGCAAGGGGATTTTGACAAACAAATGAAACTTCAAACTCTGTCTCTTGTTGTTTTCTACACTGAATTACAGAGATCTCATTTCAGTAAAGCCTTCAGTAAGGGTGGGCTTCATTATACTATGAAACAAATGGGGTGTTGAAAAAAAATCTCAGTTCTAGTTTTCTTTTTGTAGGAAATATAACAACAACGACAAACCACAAATCACAAGGTGGCAAACAAATATGCCAAATAGAACTTCTAAACTACATCAGAGGTTTCCTACGTTGAAACAAATTCAGCAAGTGTAAGTTATTGGTTGAGAAATGCTGTACAGGGTACTTATGAGAGCATTAAACACTCACAGTGAAGTTATCTTTAGAATTGACTAAAATGTTCAAGACTTCTATTCTTTTCAGCTGGAAAAATCATAAGAAACAAATACTAATGGGTTTTCTCGATTTTTTTTAAAAGGCATCTTACCATTGCAGTGTCGCTGGAGTTGAATGTGGTTTTGATGCTCTGTTATTTTCTTTTTCCTCATCTGTTAAAAACCAAAAATATACTATGTAATTTCAGTGGGAATTTCTCAGGCGTTTATGAACTGGTAAAGAATTATGCAATAGATAAAAAATATTCTCAGGTGCCAAAGCTTTCTCAAACTATTGGATGAATTGTGGAAATGTAAATAACGATATTCCCTAGGCTAGCAATGTGTAGCTACTGCTTAAGGCAATAAACCTCACAAATATCACTGATATTAAGAGCAGCGCGCAGGAATAATGGCATTGGAAAGGATGAATTCATGTGAAGAAAAAAGCCCAACTCTTATACCTCAAGCAGCATGTCAGAACATAAGAACTTTTTTACCCGCTTTAAGGCAACAGTTGACTTACCCAAGTTTTGTATTAGATAAAGCATTTAATCTAATGGAGTTCATCCACTGTTGGGATCATAATATGTGATACATACTAAATGTTTACAAATTTACAAAGACTAATTCTAAATGAGACAAACTGAAATTAAAAGCATCCTATAATACACTTCATTCTTTTTCAGCTAATTTCTCTAATAGTATTCCTCATTAACTGTTTCCAAGGTAACTCTGTGATTTGCTGGCTTTCCAAAAATTTGAATGAAAGATGAATACAAAAAGATAATTAAAACTCCTAAAATGCTGGATCCTTCCTAGTTCACATTAATTCTTTTGAAATAATTTGAAAGCATTTATAGAATAATTCCTATGAAACTGTGACTTGTGAAACATATAAAGCAATCCTAAGTGAAAGCTGAAGTGAAGCACAGTGCCTCCAGAACAGTATTCTTTGGAAAACACTGTTGTATCAAACATGGGCTGATATTTTAACTTTGTCCCAAATTAAAGCATTAAGTGTAGAGGGATTTGATACCTAAGTGATAAGTTAAACCATGCTGCAAGCCTTATTTCTTCATACAACTGAGTTTTAAAAATTATTTAAAAAAGCTTTTAGAATAGTGAATCTTAAGTGAGCCAGGCTGTCTCCTCTGAACATCAGAGCCCATTGGGAGGCCCTTTGTGCAGTCCCAAGAACCAATGCACACAAAGAAAACCCCACTTTGGAAAACACCATCTTCAGCCCTCACGCCACAGTATTTCTTTCATTACATATATGGCAAGTTGTTTTAACTGAGCATCCTTTAGCTTGTGAGGCAGGTCCCCTGAATGTCAGGAAAACTCAGATTTACAGTTACTCGCAGACACTGCTTGCAGCCCCTCTTCTGCATCTGCATGACAATGGGCCTCTAATTATTGGACTGCACACTCCTTCCCTGCTTTTCAGGAGCCCGCTTTTATTCAGCACATAGGACCAACATACACATTTCAAATCACTTTTAAATTGTGGTTTTCATTTGTTTCTCCTAAACAAACGGTTGGCACGCAACAAACCTTCAGCACACAGGGCTTGAATGCCGAGCGCCAGTGGCTGTCGGAGGCTGCTGTTGCTTGACAGCAGCCCTCAGCCTTACCGGCAGCAGGACAAATGCCTTCTCTGTAGCAGGAGGCAGAGCCTTGCTGCACAGATTTAAACCACTGGGTGGATAAAACAGCTGGGGCTGTCTCCTCTCACAACAACCATTTTCTCTTTCTTGCCTTTAGCTGATAGCGCAGGCAGCCCAAGAAGAGCTTGCCTGGCTCCAGCCTTCCCTGAAGGGAGGCTTGGGAAGGAGAGCACAGCCGTGTTAGCCCTGCTTTGAGGTGGGAAGAGCTTTCTGGATTGAGTTTTACATTTTAACAGGCAGCAGGGGATGAAGGAGCCTGGTTCAGTGGGGCGAGAGCACCTGCTGGGAGGACAAGTGAGCCCTGGCATGGAAGGCATCATAGTCACCATGGAGAGGCAACAGGCAGGAGCACTGTCCAGTCCTGGATTGAGGGTGCAGGAGGGAGGGCATTTCCCCTGCTTTAGTAATGAAAATGATATCTGTCATCCTGTGGCCTGGCCAACAGGGTCCCATAACACAGGGCACTGCAGTGCCTTTCTACTGACCGGAGGGATTCAGGCTTTTGCTGCTGGAGGGAGGAGACACCACAGCCAGGTACAACCACCAACACTGCTGCCTTAGGTATCACAGCCTAAGGGGGGGTTCAGTCCTCCTCCTGTGTGCCACTGTCTTGTTCTAATTAAGGTTATTGCTTCTCAGGTAAAAGTCATCCCTTTTCTTAATTAGTACTTTTTATGTCAGTGTCAAAGCCTTCCATCCATTGGTTTAAGTCCAGTGTACAGTTGGTTTCTACCTCGCTGGAAATTGTTAGGGGGATGTGAATTGCAGAGACTGGGAGCCACTGATGTAAATAACCCCTCATCTAAGCTGAAGACATCTGAAACCTCTGCCTGTGAAACCAGGAGGTACTACTCTCCCCTCCCTGAAATAAAACTTTATGTTCTTTCTTGATTTAAGGGCACTAGCATTAAAAGGTCTGTTATTAGATGGCTTTCACATGTGCTAACTAGACTCAATTTTCCTCTAGATATGTGGCACACTATTAGACATCTAGCCAATATCTAAATTGTATTTGGCTCAATATTAGAGTCTCTACATCCCTTCTACCCCATCTCTAGTTGTTTTTCACTCATGGTGAAGAGTGAGCACCTGTGAGCAGGTGCTTTGCCTAGACTGCCCTCAGACACACTACAAGCCAGCCATACTTAGCTCCTCCCACATAAAGATATGTTTTAACAACACAATGGTATCATAAACTGCAATTTAAGTGTCCCTCCTCAGGCATGTTTGCTTCCTGGGGATCCTTCAAGACTCTTCAGCATCTTTCACTGTCTCTTACAACCAAAAGGAGCAATGGACTTTGAACTTATTAAAAATTCTTTTAACGCCTTTTTCCACCAAAATATTACCCATTGAACAACTGGACTTTCAACAAAACTGTATTTTTCACAGTTGGTGCTTGTCCCCCCAAAATCAAGTATCTGTACAGTAAAATAGAGCATTGTTGTTCTCTGCTAATGGACCAGCTGTCAGCTGAACTGTTTCTCATTTTCACCAGACGTTGGCTGAGAGAAAACTTTACTTTTTAATTAAATAGAAAGAATTGCACATGGTATAGGAACGGAGGGGACCTAAAAATATAAACTTTCACTATGCATATACAAGCACTTTGTTCTGCCCTGTATAGTTTAACAATATATTCTCATCAGACTATCAACTAACAAAGAATAGTAAGTATCCCTGTTTCTTATATTACAGTTGGTAACAGGGAACTTAATGACTTCCCTATTGAGCAGGGAATGTTTTGTGTAACTCTTGACTCACGTCTGATCCCAGACCTGTTTGTACATCATGAAAGAGCTAAGTAATGCTGCTTTCCCTTACTTTTTGACCTGTCACTTTGTCAGTCCCCATCAGAACAGTACTGTACATTAAAATGAACCCACACCTTCTAAAAATTCTTTCAAAATCCAATCTGTTTTGGTAAAAAAAGGAAATAAAGACACTGGAAAGAAGTCTTGCTTTGAGGCATTGTCAAAGAACAGACCTGACAATTCTTCTGTGATAAATCCGAAAGGACTTGATATCATGAGGGAAAATCCTCCTGCTGACGCACAGCTGCAGGTGTTCACACATATGGCAGTTGCATAGCACCTCAGGGAGAAACTATTTGGTAGGAGCAGGTCTAATGTGTTGACTGTCAGTAGGAGGACTACCAGCGTGCCAAGCAAAAGTATATTCAAGGTATCTGATTAGGTGAGAAACTTGGGACTCATCCCAAACTGAAAGCAGGTAATAGCTTAGGCAGTTGCAAGTACTCAGCACAGAAGAGGCCTTCAAAGATATTAAAAACTGGGATCATCAATTACTACAAAAAGTAGTATTTACTTGACTGCCAGAGATAACGGAGAACCTTTTTCTTCCCACATTACATGGAAATTTCTTTGCTAACAGCTCCATCTTTCTCCTTTCAAAATTCTGTTTCAAAGCCACCAGAGTAGAGTTAAATTCGTACCTTCTGCATGTGTTTGTGGCTTTCCCTGAACTCTCAGTATTATCTTCTAACTTCTGCTGTTTTATTTTAGGTACAGGTCAAGGGATTTCTTGCATCTTGGATCAAGATGTGGAGACAGTAGGAGCGATTCTCAGTACATCCATAAGCATGCTCCCTTAAACACAGTGAGTGGAACAACCCAAAGTGAAGACCCTGCATTAGCACACCCTTTTGTAAAATGGTCGTGCTGGTCTGTTTGTCACAACTGAAGTTGAGGTAAAGCTCTGCTTTCCATTGTGGAGATAACAGAAGAGGCCTGTACTTTCCAGTGCTGCCTGCATGCGTCTCAAAACCACTAAGTAGCGAACATGTTTATATGGATAAAATCCTTCCCTTGGTTCAGGTACCTCCACACCTTTCAGAGGAATAGCCTCTTCCTCTGTAACCCCTGCAGTCCAGGTCCTGACTCTTCTCAAAAAGTGATTTGCCCTTAGCTAAGAAGTAATAGCTAGAAGCTACCTTGTCTCTTATTACATGTAGCCATAAATAAAATTCAGGCTTGTTAGCATGTATTCTATGCTTCAAAAATAATGTTTAAAATCCCTGTCAGGAACGTGGGAGCATGGTTCCAATTGGGCAGCTGCTTTTTTAAACATTTTTTCACTGGAAGAGTAAGAAGTTTAGTTCCAACCAAAAAAAAACCCAAAACTCTTGGATAAGCCTCTTTCAGCTGGCTTGAACATGGATCTTGAACATTGCTTTTGAAGTACAAAAGGTAGTCTAAACCTTATATCTCATTTAGACTGTCTACACATTCACATTTCAAAACATGCAAGAAAATTTGGACAAGCAACCTTCCCACTTCATCATGCAATGTCATGACTCCTTCCCCATGAACCGAAGTTGAAACTTTCATGATCATAGAACTGTATTCTTCCAGACCGCTATTTCAGTCTGGAGAATCTGACTGAATGCACAGTACACAGAAAATATTGTGTGGGGTTTTTTAGTTATTCGATATAAGGTTGTATCATTCTTTTTCCCTCTGGATCTTTTGGCTGACATGTAGAGCGTGGAAGTGGTGGAAGGAAAAGCATTTGAAAAAATGGAAAATGAAATCAAATATATGTTGATTTTTAATAGTGTAAAAGCTGAGCTTTTAAAAGAGTCATTAAAGATTCCAAGAGAATAAGAAGCTCTCCAAGAAGCAGCAGGACCATAGGAATCCACAGTTATGAGTCATTGCTTCTTTTCACAATGTAACGTACGTTCAAGAGGCCTGGATGGGAACAGAAGATTGCAAAGGATCCCTGTGGCCTGAAGTATGGTTCGGTAGCACACTTCAGCTGTAGAAAAGGAGAGCAGCAAAACTGTTACTCTTGTCCTAAAACCCCATGAACTCCAAAAGCATGATACTGAGTACAAACATGATCAGTTCACAATGCAAATTCTCAGTCTTCACTGGACGGAGGGCCAAAAGCCAGAAACTCAACACCAAACCCACATTTTCTCTGGTAGAGTCCAGCCAACAGCTACTTTATATATTTAGAGGTAAAAAAAAAAAAAAAGGAGTCAAGAGAAAGATGAATGATGCCTTCTTTTGGCTGCAGATGAAAACAATAGCAATGTGACCACCATTCTGGAGGATTCAAATAGGGACAGAGGCTGGACAAAAAGTGACAAGATGGTTTGGAAATTTCTTGGTTGGTATGTGGGCACTCTCAGAGAAATGTTAGGACTCAAGGGTTGGAAAGGAGTACACACTACAGTGATTTCTAAGGTGAAACTTCTAGTTTATTTTGGATTTCACAGGTTATTGGTCTTCTTGCAGCTGGGCAAGTGGGTTATTTTTATTTCATACTCTTTCCTCTTCCTCCTCTCCATCCCCCAAAACAAGGATGACTTTTCAGGTGGATTAACTCTCATATCTGTACAGCAGAAATGCTGGTATCAGTACAAAGGAAGCATCTGGAAGAACTGGCTATTAAGAAGGAAGGTAGATGAAATCAACTCTCATTTGAGTTTCCATTATATACTGTGACAATGCCTTCTGTTCACAAATTGTGGGATACATTAATTTATATATTTATCAGGTCTAAATGTGCCACTTCTATTATTATCACTTGCCCCTTAGTTCCAGTACCTGCAAATGGAATGAAAAAACATCCTTTTCAAAAAAAACCAGAACAACAACCAGCCAAAAACCCCTCCATTGTCGGAAACACCTGCTCTTGCTAATGCAAAGTCCCCTTCCTACTGTCTCTAGGTATGTGGAATTTTTCTCGTGCTCACATGTAAACTGAAAGCATATAGAAATACCCTTAGCTGTAGCTAGGTTTGCTACAACCTATTTAGGGTAACAGATCTAGAACAGAATATAAAAGACAACATAATTATGACACTGTCATTTTTTTTTTAATGTAGCTAGTGGTACAAATAATTACGTTGACAACAGTGCCTTGAACTGTAAGTCTAAGGAAGAGCTCACTAAAGTCCACAGGGTTGAATCCTGAATTCTGACCCTAGTAAGAGTCTGAAGTCACATTCATCACAGATTCTTTCCACCCCTTTCTCAGTGGCATCAGAGTGAAATGTACTTCATAAGTCTCACAGGTTCTTGTAAAATGCAAATTAACTTGAGAATATTCTTCTTTGTTTGTTTTTCCACTGGAACTTTAGTTTTAAAGAGAAACTAATTTTTAATTCCTTCATTTTTAAAAAGCAAAAACTCAAATCTGTCTAAGTTTTATTGTCTGTCTGTAAGAATTCTTGTTCACTGTTCTTAGCCTGGGAGCCATGAATAAACCACACATTTCTAACACCTCCTTTCTTCTTCTAAAGAGAGATTACCTCAGAAGAGATCCCAGAACAAACAAGAGTAGGGTCCCAGTATAGCAAATTCCATGATCCACTAAAGTACTGTGCTGCAAGGCATGTGAATTTTGTTGTGACACCAAAATGAAGTAGTTCTCTCAAAATGAAAAAGGGGCACTCAGCAATGAAGAAGTCACTAAAAATACATTTTCTAAGCTTAGGTGCTTGAACATCATAAAAAATGTGAGTCTGAATTTAAGAATTCAGTCTGCATTAATATGTTGTAACTAGAACTAACATACTAACTGCAGAGAGGAAAATTAACATGAAGAGTATTTTGCTTTGGGCAAATTAAGTAGAATAGAGATTTTATGAACAAGGAAAACATAATTATAAACTAAAAATTATCCTGAAATTTAAAAAAGAAACAATTAGGTTATTTTATGGCATTTTGGGGTCTTTTAATAATTGCCTGTTATTAAAACCTAAGATCTAAAATTGCTATACCTTGAAGAGATAAAACTATTTTAAAATCAGCTAGTTTTATAAATGTTTCTTCTCAGTTACTAAAAAGGAAGTAATATCATGATTTAATGTTAATTCTTTTAATCCAATTAATATTTAATTCTTAAGAGAAGGGGTTTATACGTATGATTTTGTATTCTAGTGTTGAAAAGCAGCGCAATATTTCCTGTATTTCAACCACACGGTGCTCACTAGTGAAAAGCAAAACAGATGGTTTTACTCATAAGCTAATACTAACAGCGTATTTTAGAGGTCATCCAACTTTTACTCTGTGACACACAAATTATTCTGGTTGCTTTTACTAACAGATAATGTTATTTCATTTTCAATAATGCAAAAGAGCAAATATTCCAGGAAAATAAATTACTGAAATGATTGGATATGTCAAGTGAGTTGATGCTTTAAACTGCTTAGTATTAAAAATATCTCCAAGATGCAACAACTTATATAGCAGGAAATTAGCATTTGGACATGTTCACACTCAGTTTAAATGAATGGCAAGTTACTTACTTTCATCGTTAGAAACATTCCCCAGAGAGGTGTGACTGGAATAACGTTTGTTTTCACTTTCATTGAGACATCGTTCAATCCAACTCTCTGTAAAAGAACAAAGATGCTCTTTTTTTGTGTTTGTCTTTGCATAAAACTAAACAAAGCATCGGTTTTCAACAGATGGTGTTCTGTAGCATTTCTGTTCAAACATGCTCCATCTGAGGTAATTTGGCAAGAAAATCCTTTCTTGCTTTCAAACTTCGCTGTTGCTTTTTAGTTTCATTTTTTGTTTGTTTTGAAAGAGCAGAGGCTGAAACACTTCCACGCATGTAGCAGAGCTCCTCAGTATATTCTCTCCCCTCCCCATCACATGGTATATTAAAAAGAAAAACAATCTCATGTGGGGAACGGAAACACATAAATTACATTAATTTCTTAGTCTGTCAAAGGATTATGTACTGAAGTATTTCTACTTCTTCTTTTGAAAGAACTTTTAATGTGTGTAAAATCAGTCATTCATATGAATTTTTGGTACAGTGGGGCTTAAACTGTGCTCTCTGAAGTCCAGTCCTATGGCCCCATTCACACTAGTAGCATCCCAGGCCCTACTGAGTTCTTTTCCACTCTGCTACAAGTCCATCGTGGCAAGGCAGCAGCTACTGAGCTGCTCAAACCTTTGTCACTCCACAGCATGTACTCAGCTACTCCTGTCCTTCTTCCCTTTTTCCAATGTATTCACATCAGCAACATGAGGTACAGCATTACATGGATATGTTGTTTCTGGAAGCTATAACATACGTCCCCTGATGACTTCGTAAGATGCAGCAGGCCCAGTAGAATTTACCATTACAGGTCTTCAGGGCAAAAGTTGCACCTTCCTATACATTTCCTTGGATACAGTATGAAATACGTGTCCTGGAGTTTGCCTGAAGTCCCTGGACATTGGTACAATAGACTGACTTCTCTCATAGGATTATTTTTCAAGGGCATGTACTTGGGCAGAGATGAACTTACGCTCACAGAGCTCTCTGTGGTCAAAGCAAGACAAAGAATGGCTAGGTGGGGAGGCTGCAAGGTAACCCCACAAGTTACAATAGGAAACCATCCCACTGAGTGAAGAGATGCATGAGAAATAAGAGGAAACAGGCCTCACTGTAAGTTGCCAGAGCTAGAAAAACCTTCAAAGGCATGGAAATGTCTTCAAGTACCTTTCCATAAGCACCCCCAAAAACATCAGGCTACCTGCACAACACAGGCAGCAGTTTGACAGCCAAAGACCATCACAGCAGCAGGCTTGAAGAGAAAGCAGAAACCCAGTGTCTTGAGAAAGCTGCCCGTCTTGTTTATAGAAGGCAAAAGTCGGTATGACTTCATTTCAGCACTAGATGACAATAAATTAATACATAGTCATGATGAAATGAATAGTCATGGTGAAAAACATCTTGCAGGAAAAAATGCTTCTTAACCCACACAAACTGGTGTATATTCTTTCGTACACACACTCTCCACTGCCACACAAACAAAAGGGCAATGGCATCTGCACAGGACTTCAGAAAGGGTCTGCTGAGAGTCCTTCAGGGTTGATTTGCAGCCCCTGCCATGAGACTCCAAGTACCGTTGCTTTGTGTGCTCCTTGTTTTCAGGCAGCACAAGAGAAGTTTGAGGCAGCTCAAGGCTATTCCTTTCCCTCTGCTCATTTGCCCACGTATTCACAGCATGAACACGCTTGCAGTCCTGCCTTCATCGATACAAGCACGTCCCTACGTGCATCTTCTTCATTCAACGTAAAACTGCCTTGTCCATAAGAAGCCTCCAACTGTGCTACCTCTTCTCTACAGCCTGCTCCTTCAGAGTACTTCTCTGAAAATCAGCTAAAATATCTCTTTTTGTCAATAGATTTTCTCAAGAAATTTCTTCTCCCATCAAACTCAGCAGAGCCGTGTAGAAAAATCACTTTAACGCTGCTAAAACTACAATATAAATCTTGACAGCCAGGACTGTGCTGTTGAATCAGCTCCTGCCCTGTCATCAACCCCCAGGTTTGCAGCAGCTCTAACTTTAAGGCTTTCCCTTCTCACGCCTCTTAGCTGCATTGGGTGGGGGGGTGTATCACCTCCTTGTCCAAAGGCCAACATAACGGTACTGCTGCTTCATGCCAGATTTCTTTTACTGCCCTAAAACTGAAATAATACCATTTCTCCTTTCTCATTTCAATACTGAGCTTGGATCATCACTACAAGGTGAAGAGAAACTTGCTGCTGAGAGCAACATCAGAGGTGCGATAAGCCTTGAGAAAGATTACCTTACCTCCTCCTCCTCGTTTCAGTGCACAGCCATGGCTGTATATAATTCCCTTGGCTCTGAGCCCAGCTGCAAGGAGCAAAAGCAAACGCGGCTGCCATTAGAGCCAAGGAGAGATCGATGCCCAGCTCTGCCCTTTCTTTTCCTCCCGGCACTGAAAGCTGGGAAGCTGGGAAGCATCCTCTTCCCTCAGCAGCAGGGAACTGGCAGCAGCCATCTTTAGTCACATTCCCTGCCTAAGTAGTAGGGAAAAAACTTTTAAAGTATCACTCAGTGTCAATTTTCACCATCCTTGTTCACATACTGTCTCTGGTAGCTGCACATATACCCCTTTTTCATTGGTAAAGCACCCAGTTTACACTGCAAGATATAAAGTCTCTGGAGTAAGTCATTGTTACTGTTTAATTATGTACTGCAACTCCTTTGGTCCTGAATCACCCTGGTTCAGCTCACTAAGGCCCGAGTATGGCTTTGTCTTTGTGGCCTTGCATTTAAATAGCTGATAGAAATTCTTCAAGCCTGAAAAGATACACGACCTGTCTGGCAGCAAAGAATGAAGAAAACTAACTCTTTTGAGCAAAAATGTCAGGGAGTTTATGGTGAATTTATCAAATGATTTGGCGGATGACAAAATGCAACAAAAACAACAAGCTATTTAGACACTGTATTACCTCATAAACCAAGTGATGTAAGTATTCTAATAAAGACCTTAATTCAATAAGTTTATATTTAACTGTATAATGGAAAGGTTTTTACAAAGCTTTTAACTCCCAATATTAAAAATGCTTTCAAGTATTAAGAGAAAATATAACCACAGTTTTGCTGAAATTTAAAATACGTCCTTCAGAAGCCTACAGATCCCAGATACGACAGCACCTGCCTAAAATAAAACAAAAACGAACAATAAAAGAGAAAGAAGCAAACAAATTAGAAAAACAAACCTAATTCTCTCTTTTAGAAGTTCTTCTAGAGTTAATGCCATTAGATCCTGTCCCAGTGTAACAAACACACAGCGTAGAGCCCTGTACAAGTTGAACACCCTCATCCTCATGACACACAGATGTACACCTCATCTACTCTGGGGCCTGTCTCAGGAATTCTGGCTGCAGAGCCGGAGAAAGAGACCCCTGGCTAACCCCTGGTGTCTCCAGGTTCTCATAACTCGCTCCCAAGGCTGATGCCAATCACACTATACAGCACTGTTCTAGACAAGATTTGAGACAGGTGGTATGGAAGGGTCTGTGTGAGCTAAGCCTGAATCATGGCGCTTGGACTTCACAAACTTCTCAAAAACAGGATTTCACATCAGGAACAGACACAGAGTAATGGAGAGTTTAGGTGGTTGGCTAAGCAGAAGTGCATATCAGACCTGATAACAAGGATGAATCAAATCACACAACATGTAGAAAAACTGTATTTCTGGTGGGAAGTGCTTTTGAGAGCCAAAGAAAACATACCCTGACCCACAAAAGATGTATTTTTACTCACTGAGTTTTCAATCTCTCAAGCATTTCCTCCCTCTGCTCTCTAGGACTCTCTCCCACTCTGAGCCCCAGCATACTGTACTCTGAGTTTTTCTAGCACTATCCAAAAGACATTCAGGCAAAATAAAAAGATTAATTAATATCTAGCAGTAAAATGTGGTTACTCTGTATTCTACATCTAGTTATTGCAACACAGTAAGGAAACCATCACAACCTTATTAGGAAAGAATGCAAATAAAGTGCAGTTAATGGTATTTGGAAGATGTCTTTTAAATAATACATCAGCTATTTAATTTTGCAAGATCAAAAATGCATTATAATGAAGCACACAACAATATCCCTCAGCAATACAATTTTCCATGTTGTATACCACTGACTACAAATGTGTATCTTCTTCAGGATTCCAATGTGAGGGAAAAGAGATAGTTGCTCAAGTTACAATAATTTTTACAGTGTCAATTTTCTGATCAAACAACTTATTATGACACAAACAAAAAATATAAACTGTTCCAAACGAACTGCTGAAAGATGGATTAAAAAGAACTACAGAAATAGTTTTCGCCCTCATTTTGCCTCTTCCCCTTTCGATCCTAATCTTGCTGAGACTGACAAATCCACTGAACCTTGAGCATGAGAGTATTCTCCTTCCTTAAATGTGCCCACCACACTTCTAGCAACAGAAGATTAAACTGAGCCTTTTTAAAAAAGTTGGCAGAGCTGAGGCCTGCATGGATCTCCTTCACCCCCACCAAGGCTCTTCTCTTCATACTAACCACCTTAGTCTTATTTGTATGATGCTTCAAACACCAAGTTGGGAAGGCAGCAGGCCTGGGACTCCCTGAAACAGAGTCAAACACATGAGAGCTGCTCAGCAAAGGGAGCTTTCCTGAACTACCTGAAAAGGGAAGCATGAACTTAAAAAAAATAAATATAAATCTTTGACCAATTATTCTGACACATTGCATCCATCAGAACAAAGGATTTGCTCCTGGAAGACACCTCTGAAAGGCTTCTCCCTACAGAGCCTCAGCTGAGGGGAAAGAATACCATAGAGGCGCCTGTATACTGCCAGTAACTTTAATGAGATAACGACTCCCTCTTGTTTGTATAATGGTTATTGGCTTGTCATGGTTGCAGCCCAGAAAATAAAGCATTCAATGCTCCTACATGCACATAGCAAGAGCAGTGTCAGAGCCACCTGGGCTCTGCTCTGTGGAGGGGAAGAGGAGGTGAGCTTATCTCAGCCAGTGGTGGCTTCTGCAGCTGCTGTTCTACTGGGAGGGTTAAGAGTTGCTTCAATATTAGCAAAATCTGTAACCACAGCCTCTTCTGGCCTTTGAGAGCCACTGTGTCCTGCTCAGCACCCAAGCAGGATGGCAAAAGCAGCTAGAATGGCTGTGCCATACAGCTGGGAAGTGAGCATTCCCAGAGCTGCAGCTCTGTGAGCATGTTATTGTCCTGTGGGAAGACATAAGAAAGACACCCCAACAGGTGTGAAGGACATGGATCTGCTTGAGTGAGTCCAGAGGAGGGCCATATAGATGCTCAGAGGGCTTGAGCACCTCTCCTACAAAGCTGAGAGTTGGGGTTGTTCAGCCTGGAGAGAACTCCAGGGAGACCTTGGAACAGCCTTCCAGTACCTAAAGGAAGTCTACAAAAAATCTGGAGAGTGACTTTTTACAAAGGCATGTGGAGACAGGACAAGAAGGAATGACTTTAAACTGACAGAGTGGTGGTTTAGATTAGACTTTGGGAAAAAAGTCTTCACTATGAGAGTGGTGAGACACTGGCACAGGTTGCCCAGAGAAGCTGAACACTGCCAGGGATGGGGCAACCACAAGGCCAGGCTGGATGGGGGTTTGAGCAACCTGGTCTAGTGGAAGGTGCCCCTGCCCATGTCAGGGAGTTGGAAATGGATTGGCCCTTTAAGGTGCCTTCCAACCCTAACCATGCTATGATTCTATAAGATTAAGAGATTTTACAGGAAGAATAGAATACTGTGGTCACCTAATCTGAGCTGTATTTTGTCACCTTATTACCCAACAGTGGTACTAGCAGCACTGGTTTTCTCTGGTTATGGCATATCCTCTCATTTGAATGTGGTTGTATCACAGCCCTAGCAGTTGCAGGAAAATCCTCCTCACATCTTTAGCTCTAGATTGGCTCCTATATTCCAAATGCTAAAGCAGTTTATCAGCAAGCATGACGATTATTTAGTGACTGCATATGGACCAGTGTTTCCTCCGTAGAAGTCTGCTTGTCACTGAAATAGAGTTATCACTGGAATGAGTAAAAGATTTGCCAGAACCGAAACCACTAGCTAAGCCACATACCAACTCGGATGGTGCAGCTCCAACAGTCAAGCTCCTCATTTTTGTTCATGGCTGCTCCTGTGATTTTTTTCCCCAGTTTCTCAAGGCAGATGTAGAAAAAAGTAATTACTGTGAGCTAAAGTATATAGAATGTATGTAATACAAACACATAGGGACCACCAAATTTTAGTGGGTTTACAAAAGGACCTGTTGGAAAAATCAACTCAGAAGTGATGACAGACTTAATTTTAGTTCTCGTGACAGAGGAGGGACTCTTGTCATGCATAGAGTCTAACCCCCCCTCCAAGTTATTTGTTCATTGTTCTCTGAGGGAAGAGTTACTCATCTCTTACTGCAGCATCTCTTTGCCAAGTTTCTCAATACCAAGCTGGCCAGCAATACTGCCTAGCTGCTCATCTGATCTGTTAGGCCACTAGAAAGTGGCTGCAAACAGCAGATTTATCAGGTGAAAGCAGTACCTCAAAAGCTCAGGAGGCTGATTGAAGGTTATGGAACCTCCTGTTACTGGTTTGCTAGCCCATGGTACTGACCAGATATCGTTTTTATCATTTTCTTTTCAGCAGTTGATGGGATGATTTTCTATATCTTTTCTAGGATAACCATAAGTGTCCTGGCAGTTTCTTCTGTTGCCTCTCTCAAAAGAAATGACAAGGTCTACATGATCTGCTGAGGCTTTTCCCTGCAAAGCTTATCTTGCTGAACACAGCCCGAGACATGCTACCACCCAAAACCCCCTCTATTCATGCTGTGTTGCACAATTGGCATGGACAGAGAACTTCTAGCTGCTACAGCTGCTAAATTCATAACGTCTGACCAGTCTGTCTTCTTTGACTATCCCTTAGTGCTCTGCAAACCTGATTTCTAACTGCCGTATGAATGTAAGTAAAGCAAAAAGAATTTATCCGGTACCTCTAATATTTTTTTTTGTGCAAGTGAAAATAACACTTCATAACACTTCAGTGTCTTGGATCAATTTGCCATAGCAACTCGGAAGACAAATTGCTATTTTAAAACAGTCCCTTACAGGCAAAAGAGACTATCCTTTTCTGTCAGGGGTAGCAACAAGGAGATAAACCTGAAATCTGACCCTCCAACTATTAAAAGCCTGCTCTAATACCTGCTGCATTTAACATTTGCTCTGACTAGAAGCAGGATTTGTGTGCTGACTCCCTCTTGCACCCTGCAGTGCAGCATTCCTGGTTACAGGCGCATCTCCCATCTCAGAAGTGCAATGTTGCTGGAGTGCTTCAAGGGCTGGTTATGGCAGCACATTCAAAGCTTTTAAAGAACCACACGGCTTGACAGAAAGTGAACAAAAAAAAAATCATCTTACTTCCAAAACCTCAGTCTACTGTAAAACCAAGACCTGGACAAGATCTTCTAACTTGGCCTCTGTGCAATGTCATGAGCAGCTGTGTGCCTGTAGCGTGAAAGGGCTTGGCAGTCACTGGCTCCTATGGAGGGTGTTAAACTTATCCAAATCAACTAAAATCAACAAGCTATTAGGGACAGCGAATCACACACATGAGGATTTTCTAAGACTTAGGTTTTCATAGGTTATGTTATCTCCCTCCTCTCCATTGTCATATGAAAGGTCTGAGAGACTATATCAGAAGCATTGCCCAACTGCTGTTCCCTCTGATCGCTCCATCGCATAGACATTCTTAGTTCACAAAACAGCTCCTCTTCGGCCACAGAGCCTCATTTTGCTCCTCATGGCCTCATTCAGTACACTGGCTGGCAAGTCAGTGTGTGTGAGCTGTCAGGAACATCTTCAGGCTCCACAGGAAATCATGCCAGTGTCCTCCTTGGTCCTGCATAGCCATCCTCTGCTCTTTCAAGAGACCTGCTCCTCAGGGATGACAGTGACACATGGCCTTGGTGCAGATGGTAGAGCCGCTATCCTGACAAGCTGCCAGATACCTTGGTGATTTGTTTGCTAATCTAACTTTTTATTTCATTTCCAACAGGGGAAAATGTCAGGCACTCTTGTTGTTGTCCTTTCTTTTGTTCTCACTTCTTGGCATACAGTTCTCTTGGAGCTATTTCAGAGTTAATGGACATTGGTCCAGGGCACTTACTAGATTCTGGCAGGCATGTTTTTGTTCTTTTTCTCTGACTCATGATTCTGGTGAAGCAGTGTAAGATTCACCCTGATATAAGAATGCAGAGAATTACTCTCTTGAACCTGTAAGAGCTCTTCTGTTGTGTTTAGTGAGGTCTTTGCTCCTATTACTGATTTTCTGATAACCCATTTGAAAAGGTATATTAAAAATAGTCATGCTGCATTTAAACTGATATAACAAAAAGCACCACAGTTTATCATCCTTTAACTCCTCTAAAATACTTGGGTAGGAAAACTGGAATTTATGAGATGTTGCATTCTTGTTACCCTTCAGACTACAGAGAAGTTGATCTAAATGTGATAGTTTTGTTGAAAACTATTGACAGTACCTTGTCAATAATATCCCTTATTAAGAAGCTGCATCCCAAATGTAGATCAAGCACCCGGCAGGTACCCTAGAACACAAGAGTTTTCCTGCATATTGATTCAGGCATTTAGGGCAGCCTGTAACCTGGATCAGAGACAACTTCTGAAGTCAAATCTGTTCTCTTCTTTGGAATCATGTATGATATTGCTATCACATTTCCAACTCAGTATGCATGTTAACTGGGTGTAGCCCTTTGTCTCCTGCAGTCACACAGGTACTCTTTATCATTTTATTCTGAAAAGTAAGTTTCACCAGACCAGTAAAGAACCACTTGGGTTTTGCTTCATCAAGGCCATTCCTCATTTAACAGCAAAGAGAATCTTACCTGTCTCTTCAATGACATTTTCTTACTTTCAACAGGGATCATTTAAGCCAGTGACATCAGTATCCAACCAATTCAGCTCTCCCAGGGTACTTAACTTACATGGCTATGCCACATGCATCCAATCTGTTCACCAGTAACATAATCACACACACCATGTGCTTTCCAAGCATCAACTCTGCATATAGCAAAGTGTACCCTCATGCTTCCAGAACACGATGTATTACAGATCCTCAGGCCTTCAGGGTCTGCTGCATGAACCAGTGAAAATGCTATCATTGTCTCCAATTTCGCTGCAATGTTTCCTTCCAATGAAATGCAAACATGTCAGTTGATTACTTCCAGTTGTATCCCTTCCCAGAATAAAAGTCATAGTCTCTTGATGTCTTTTTGTCCCAGATTTCATTAGTTTCTTATGATATAGAATTAATATGAGACATGCAAAAGAGCTCATAAGGCCTTCATTTCTGGGTACCTATTGCAACATCTTTTATACTTGTACCCTACAGCAGTCTCTGCTTACCAGCTTTTGGGTTAAACATTCCCTGCTATTACTACAGCCCCTCAGCTAACCAGTGTGCATGAGAAGATATGGAGCCCTCACATTCTTAATTCAGCTCCTCCTCACAAGTGCACAAGGCTGGAGTCATTTAGCTGAACAGGAAGGCTGTGACTCAACAAGAAGCAGGATTTGGATCAAGTACCCATGAAGGACTTCTCTCAGCCTCAGGAGCCAATGAATCCATCAGACAGGCCAACTTGGCACAGAAACCGTAGTACATGAGTAAAACAGGCCCACAAAGATGTCAAAATGAAAAGATGAGAGAGATGAGTGGGAGATACACCAAACACTGACTGTGGGGCTCAGAGAGGCAAGAGAAGAGGGAAAAGGAGGTGAAAAGGGAAAGGAAAGGAAACAAAAGAAGGAATGACAAAGAAAAGGGCATGATCAGAAATAAAGGGTAGGAGAAAAGAAAGTAACTACAGAGAGGAAAGGGTTTTTTTTTAAAACAGGAGAAAAGAGGTCAGCTCCTGAAGGAATGGGACCATGGTAAATGTTTCCCATTAGAAAAAACATCCAGTCAGGCAGACTGAAAAAACAAGAGATGACAGGCAGATACACATACACAAAGAAAACACAGCCATAGCAGTAAGAAAATCACTTGACTGAGAGTGTGTATCTAAAGAAAAAGGCACTACACATTTACTCAAATGGTGGCACTTTTCCTCACTTTGTGAATATCTATTCCACCTCTAGCTGTTCCTCTCTACTACCAAAGGATGCAGCCATTACATTATTCACAACCATTCTGTGAGCAAATATGGCATACCAGATAGAAACAAAGAACGTTGTTGCTTTCAGCTCTCAGAATGCAACCAGAAAATACCTGCATAGCAAAGCTAGCAGAGAGGACATCAATAAACCATCATAACATACTCCCACAAAGATTGGTACCTCTTAGAACTACTCAGTGTATACAGAGCATGTATTTCACACTATTTGTTTAACAGCCTCAATGTGCTTGTCAGAAAGTCTTCACTCAGTCCCGATGTGCCTAGACTCACAGATTCAGAAACCTTCTATTAATTTAGTCCTTTCCACGCTGTCTCTTCCCTCCCCTTCAAAGTGCTATGAAAGTAGGCGCCTGGCTTCTCTGAGAAGCCTGCAGTCTCCTCTGAACAATATGCAAAGCAAACTCAGGGAAGGAACATGAGAAAAAGAAGTCTTCTTTCCTCCTCCTTTTTTTTGCCTAAGACTCACCAAAACAAGAGTCTAGTATTGAATATTCAGCACTGAATGCTAACTGCTCAATAGACAGTCTGTTTGCAGAGCTCAAAGTGGAAATGACCCAGCAAGGAGGAGAGGTGAACACACTGCTCCATCCATGTGATTAAACTGCTCTGTAAATGCAGTCCTCCCCAGTTCTTCCCACCTCATTACAATGGAGGCCATTTGCTGCCCCTACCACAACTCATTTAAAGAAAAATGTTTGCATTAGAGGGGCCCCCTCGCCAGTATTGTCCTTGTGACTGAGTTTAGGACAGGAATGTGAGCTCCAAAGTTGGGAAACCTGGGTTTAGCCAGTGAATATGACTGGTGGGATGTGTTATTGCCACCACTTGGGAAGATGGAAGGAAGGTGGACTTTACAGAGGAACAGAGCACCCTGCTGGGTGTCCCTGCTCTCAGCCTGCATAAGGCATGCAGTAAATCTCACCCAGTAGCTGCCTTGTTCTCCTGTGAGCAGCCATGGTCTTGTAAGCAGTTCTCCTCTGAGTTAGTGCTTCTGGTGTCACACAGCAAGCACCCAGGAGGAAAAGCTGGGCCACAAGCTGGCAAGCAAACACAAGATGCCAATTAGCAAATGTGCCATTTGTACACAGTCTCTCATAAGGCCAAATTTTCCTGGGTAACCAAAATATAGCTCATTCTACCCTGACTCTGAGATGCCCAGAAGAAAGTGTTTTACGGGCACAAGGCATGTGTTGTGGACCTGTTGTGTCCAGCATGAGGATTCCTGGCCTGGCTCTTGTGCTGCATCTGTCCCTGACGAGATCTCTGACTGACATGCAGCACTGGGCATGGCTCCTCTCCTGCTGACCCTGGCATGCCAAGCATGTTAGCCAGCAAATCTCTGACCCACTGCTCAGCCAGGCCTAACATATGAAGACCTGGAGCTGAATGGCTGTGCTGAGGGTGGGTGAGGCTCTGCAGAGAAGTCCATTTCCTCCATCCACCACGTGAGCCCACACATCCAGAGAACACCCATCACAGCATCAGGCATCTCCCATCACAGAATGGCATGACACTGTGGTACCCTGATATGTACCACTTGTGGAACAGGACTCCATTTCCACATTTTCTTGCATTGCACTTTTTTCCACTGTGTATCAGGTCACTGACACCCTCAGCCAGGAGCTGTTGTTTCCTCATGTTGCTTCAGTTTTGCAGGCAGTAAAGGGACAGGAAGGATTTTACATTCCTCTGAGCATCAGAGATGGCAACAGCCAGAAGCAGGGCACCTACAAGCCATGCTGCAGGAGCCAACAGCATTAAATACTCTTTTGCTTAATTAGGACATCCTGCCACGTGCTCATGGTTAAACTGAACATCACGTGAGGTGGGAACCCCACAAGTCAGGTGGCTGAGGAATTCTCCTCCACCACCCTCCCCTTAGAGGCTAGAATTTGGTCTACTTCCTATGACCATCCCTGAATTTTAATCAACAAACGGCCTGTTTCTTCAAGAGTATTATCAAGCATGAAGCTTTTTCTGCTCGTCCTCGCACACACAGGTGCTCTTAGTCTTTTGCAGCAGCTTGTACCTTTATTACAAGATTCTGGGAAGCATCATGGATTGTAGAAAGGATATTCTGCAGGCCATTTGGAATTAAGTATGCATTGCTGACACAATGAGGGACCCAGCTACGGGACACAGGTGGTTTCTCCCAGCATCAGATGACCACTCCTGAGATTCCACTTAGCAATCTGGCTTCCCATCCATACTGCCCTCCCTCAGCTGCAGCTGAGGTAGTTTTAGCACTTCAGAAATAGGTAGTCAATAGGATTCTAGGGGAAAGGGGAAAAAACAAGTATGTTAACCCTTCCATTACTGCACATAGTGGCATCTGTATTTATCCCTAGATTTATTTTTTCACTACTTCTAAATTCCCCTTGCAACTGCATTTCTGATACTTTATTGCCTTACAAGCTGAGCACAAACTAGATCTGAATTTACAGACCTGTACAAGACCAGAAACTCATGTCTGTGTGTTGACTTAGGGGTCTTGTCTGAAACCTTCATTTGCATGCAAGAAATCTTTTCATATAATGGGTTCTCCCCAACTTAATGGCTCTGTAATTCTTGCCCCAAGTAGCAAAACCAGGAAAAATGGCTGCATTGAAGAAATCAGGAGAGTCTGACAGTGTTATTGTCAGGAGGGAAAGTTTATATAAAAGAAAGGGAAGGTGAGCAAGCACAAGCAGTTCTAGTGACAGCAGTCTTCAAAAGACAACAATTTCTAACCCTCAGAACTCGCAGTCCTTACTTCTGGCAAACCTCCTTTTTTCTAAATACAATCTCAGCAAGCAAATTAAAACCCCTAGAGAAGAGTGTTTTGTGTTTCTAAGTGCTTGAGTCTATGCCATGGGATTCATCCACAACTCCAGAATAAAGTTTGTCAGAGCAATGATGTAGTCATCAGACTACAGCAAGCTTAAAAATCCAGTGAAATCCCAACACGCATCCCCAGCCTGCTGCTCTGCAGTTAATGCCTCTGGTTCCCATGGCTGTAAGTTTCAGGGAATCACTCATTCAGAGAATGCTCCATCTATCTGAAATGCATTGCTTCCCACTACTATAATATTTGGATCCTGTGCAAAAATACTCAGGATAAGCTGCTAATTAATTGCAAAGCCATCATTCATAGCTGTGAATTGGCTCCTTGGTTCATATTATAAATTCCATCTCAGAGAAATTAAGTTCACTTACCAATAAAAGAAAGCAAAGTGCTTAAGTGTAGCTGAAGCAAAGGAAATGAGACAGCACTGAGCCCCATGTTTCAGTCTTGAAGCAACTTAGGCTGCAAATTAGCTTTTCCTTCTTACTGAGTGCATGGAGAGACAAAGCTCTATTTAACCGTATCCAATTCTCCTGATTTTAAAGTTATCAGGAAGGAAAGAATGGCCAGAAGTATTTAACCCAACTCTTCTTTATATGCAGAGAGCAAAACTGCCGCTCTTGCAGCAAGCCAAAATGACCCCATCACTGACTTTGAGTACCATTTCTAACCCTGGCTAGTATTTCATATCTAATAAACTGCTCTGGCTGAAAAGCTCCTGGGAGAAAATAAATGCAAATTAAGAGAGGCCATGGCTGCTAGTTCTGCATGTAAAATAGCTGCAATTAAGTTATTACACATCCCCAGACGTTGGAAGGGATCATTATGGGCTAACCCTAGGCACCTGCCTTCTCCAAGGCACACACATGGAATTCAACAGGTGTTTCACTTGTGGAGCCATCGCAGGATCAGGACCCATCTCTGACAGCAAATGGTGTCATAGTATTAAATACAGAAACTCTCCAACATGTGTAAACAATTCCAAGGATGGGTAAGCATGGTTTTAGTACAAGCATATTAAACAAACCTACAGAGGCCTATTCTAGCTTAATCTTCACCACATACTCTTCTTTCTTACACTTGTTATCTATAGGATCACTCAGCCATCAAATATCCTTTATGCTACCCATCTTCCTAACTAGAATGTTAGCAATCAAATCCCCTCAGCCACGGGGGCACTGGGCTCCAGCAGGGATGGATCGCATGGGGTATTCATTTTCAGACACAATAAGACAAATAGAAAACCCAGCCCAGATGTGGAGAAACAGAAGAGTGAGTGAGCTCAGAAAATTCACAAACCTCAGTGCTGCTGGAATTGTGAGCTAATTATTTGGACTTGGATGTCACATCAAGTATTCCCAAAGGACTGACCTTATATTTGTATTAGTTACATGACAGCCTGCTGCTGCTTTAAAGGCATTGTTATGAACCATCAAGTCCCAGCTGTATTTAAGGCCACCTCTTTAAATGCCTTCATCTGAAGAGGTACTGGTGTTTCTTCACAACGCAGATTGAAGTGATCACATGATTTCACCTTTATGTTGCTGTGGTGAAATCCTACATAGAGAAATAGTATCACAAGGGATGCACCTCCTTAGGCTGTCCTGATTTGCAAACCATTTGCAAACTAAGCTAGAGAAATGTAAAGGTGTTTTCATTTGGAGATTTTTCAGCTATGCTGCCCTTCTTCCTTGCCTGCACACTCGCTGCACCAGGGGCTGAAAACCAGCCTTGTTTTCTAACAGCAAGCAAGCCAGCAACCCTGATGGAAGCAGGATTCTGTACCGGTGACTCTTTGTGGGACAGCTCCAGGAACACCACAAGTATTTTAGCATAAAATGTTTTCAGAACTTTGAGATGCTTTTCTCACTAGAATTGAGCTGCAGTAACGGTGCAGCTGTGATTGATAGACCAGCTGAAGCAACAGGTTTCTTCACAGTCTCGCCAGCAAAAGTTTCCTCTGAATACAGAGTCCCTTCTTTAATGAGGGCTTTACCCAAATAAAATCTTGAGGAGTGTAAACCCTAAACAGTCACTTAAACAAATGAAATAGATTCCTACAGTTGTCTGGCTATTCTTCTGCCAAAGCTTGTTTAAGGTTTTTACTTCCATCCTTCCAAAGACCTTTACTGCAAGTAAATAACAGGTTGCAGAGCAGTGAAAACTACCGCAATTCCCCTCCCTAAGTGCTTTAGAATTATTTGATTAGCAGACAAATAAATCAAAAAATCATTCTTTCCTCTGGGTCAAACCTAGAAGATAAACTTCTTACTT
>JAOEHX010041299.1:31532-61288 GCA_025448015.1 Bolborhynchus lineola
GGAGGGCAAAGGCAGATAGGTTGGGGTGGGGGGTGTAGCGCGGGAGAGAGGACACTCCGTAATCCAGCAGGGCAAAGCCAGACCCGTCAAAATGTTTGCGGATGTTTCATGGGAAAAAGCATCATTTTATAGAAGCCCTGATGGGAGAAATGTCATTGATAGGCCAGCCAGCCTGATGAATGGCTGCTACTCAGATGGGGATGTGGCAAGGCTCAATGTGAAGCCCATTGTGATGCTGTTTTGAATAAGAAAAGCTTTCCTCCAAAAAGGGGGGCCTTAGATCTACGCAATCCCAACACTTCGACTTCCCTCTTCTATTAGAGCATTAGAAACGTTTTTCTTATTTAAAGTTCCAGCGGCCTTTCCACTGCTCCCTTCCCTCCCCCAGCCCCCACCCAAGGTCCTCGCCTCATTACAGCCCCACATCAAAATTGGCTTAGATCTTCAAACGGGCAGGAGGAGGTTTGGGGTTGTGCTCTTTGGGGCTGCCGGGTGTGCGTGCAGCGCGGCCGAGCTCCCCTCCTCCTCCTTCCATCTCCTCCCGGTGGGCTCTGGGTTGGGATCCTTCGCGGGCACATGGCGTTGGAAGCGGCACAGCTTCCCAAATCATCTGAGTTTACTGGGGAGAAAAAAGAAGGAAAAGGGCGATGTGTGTGGGTAGGGAAAGGGGGGGTGGTGAGGGCAGGGAGAAGCTGCCAGTGCCTCTGCGAGCGGGGCTGGCGCTGCAGACCCGCCGCAGGGGCTCCGGTGCTTCTCTCCGCTGCCCCGGGGAACCGAGGGCACGGCCTGTCCGCCGGCGGAGAGCGGCTTCCCCAGGGGAGCTTGCTGTGGGGCTTGGGCAGAGCAGGCGGGTGGGGGCCAGGAGAAACGAAGAACAAAACGGACGCGTTTTCAAACTCGCGTTCCCGTCCAGCTTTAGCCCGAGGATGCGAAGGTCCCTTTTCGGGACAGCGTGTTGCGGGGGGAGAAGAGGGCAGGACGGGGAGCTGGAAAAAAAGTTGCTTATTCTGCATGCGGTTGTATGTGCTGGAAGTGGAAGTAAAAGTGCAAAGCTAGGGCTCTGATAAAAGTGGCTGGTTTAGGGAAGGAAAAGCTGTGATTAGAATATGAATAGAGCTCCAGGAGAGGAAGAGAAAGGGGGATTATAGCTGAATTACTTTGACCATGGACAGAGCCAACGTTTTCCACTCTTCTCCCCCTCTCTCCTCTCTACACCCAGACAACCCCCCTTCATTTTCCCCTTCGGGAGAAAAATATAAAAGGCAAAAAAAGCAAAAAAACCCAACCACGAACCCCACACAGCAAAACAAGCGGACAGCTTGCTGAAGAGGACGTCCACCGCCCCGCACCCCGTGCGGCCCGGCAGCGGCCGACCCGGCTGCGCCCACCCTGCACCGTGGCCCTGCGGGACGGTGAAACACTCACCCCGCTGCCTTCACACCCCCTCGGGCCGAGGTCCGGGGTGGGGAGCCGGGCGCGACTGTGCAAAACCGAGTCCGCGAGGGAAAAGCACTTGAGGTGCCCGCTCTGCCGGCGGAGCAAGGCCCGGGGAGCCCTACCCTTCCCTTACCCCCACCCCACCAAAACCCAGCTCCAGCCCAAAGCAAGGGCGGTGCTGTTCGCCACCGCCGCGGCTTTCCCCAAGGCGAAGCCCCAGCCCTCCCATCCCTTCACCACCCGTGTGCCGCCGGGCCGGCCCTGCTCCACACCGGTGGCCCAACCGAGCAGGCGGCTGCCGCCGCGCATCCCCTCGACGGCGCGGCCCGCAGCTCCCGCGGGGAGGCCCAGCTCAGCTGGTGGGCACTCGCCAGGGATCCCTGGCGACGGGACGTGCACAGTGGAGAGCTTGGCAGGTCGGGCCCGGCTGTTGGAAGCGCTGGGCACCTGCCGTGGCAGCCACCGGGTCTCCGTCACAGGCACTCTGTGGGAATTGGGTCTTCACCAGTCTGAAGCTCCAGGGAGCTGCTTCCGTGTGGGTGATGTCCGCGGATAAGCAGAAAGAAAATACAGTATAGGTGAACGTATGGATACGTTCTTTCCTGGGGGTGACAAGGATGGGGTTTAGCACAGCCAGGGTGTCTAAATGCTGGGCTCTTCTTTCACATGATGTAAGGATGTATGTTCTGCATTGACGGTGATGCATGGACCATCATCAGCACCTCTCTTGGACCACAGGTACTTGTTGCAATCTGTTTACTCCCTGCCTTTCCAGGTGAGTTCTTGTGGAAGACATCAGTGCTGCTGTCTTCCTGCTCACCTGATTGTCCCGTGGGGTGTCAGATCGCCCTGGTGCACTACCATAGCTTGGTCACGACTACTTCTTTGGGGTTTGTACAGGTTTTTCAAAAGCACCCCCTACTCCTGGACATCCCACATGACACTTTATAAAGTACCTGATTCTTTAGTGGAGTGTCTCCTCCTGTGCTGCAGGTGGGCAGATGGAAGCACTGCAAGTCACAAGCGGATTTTTTACACACAGACTGCAGGATTGGATTTGATTTGATACAGAGTGAAGGGCAGGTCTCAGCAAGGATGCAAAACCTATTCAATTCAGAACTTTCACTCCAAGTTCTTGCTTACACAGAAGATCTACAAGCCATAAAATAATCAGCACAACCCTACACTGCATCAGATGATATCTGATAGCGGAGAGGGAGTCTTGTCATTGTGAAAGGAGCAACACCTGTATTTAGGAAAGAATACAAACTTCTTGTGTGTAGAGAAGAGCAGGGTCATCAAAGGAGCAGAAGACACGTTCCAGACGGAAGACACCAGGCATCTAACCTGCTGAACTACTGGGTGCGATGCTGCCTTTAGGTGGCTGAGAATGAGTTCTTTTTGACGGTTTAGTAAAGCAGAGGCAGAGTGCAAGTATGACAGCTCCTATCAACTTATCCCCCAGATAATTTGGGCTCTTCCAAAACCACATTTCTATGACTGGCTTCCACTCCACAGTTGATGGTGCCAACAGGCTGCGACCACACAAACTCTTCTTACCATAAAAAGCTCCTTATTCTGGTACTAGACTCCAAACCTCAGTGCTAGACTCTAACATAACTATTTCAGGGGTAAACACCAAGAAGAGCTTTTCCAACAACAGAGAACTGTTGGCACAAGAAAAAAAAAAAAAAAACACAAACTGTTCCCTATTAATCTAGAACCTCAGGCTGAAGTTCTCTAGAAAATCTTTCCCATAGACTAACAGAGACAAGAACCTGTATTAGTTTTAGGAATGAGTGTGAATGGCTTGTGAAAGGGGTTGTATACAACTGTTGTACGCCAATACCAGAGATTCAGTGACTCAGGGTGTTTTTGGACCCAGTGTGAACCTGTAGAGACTGCAGGATTGCTGGCAGCAACCAGATACACTGTGACACTTCATCATTTTAGCAGTGGCTGCAGCCTGTGAGTAGTTCCATACTCCTGTGCTTGGCTGAGCCAGCAGCCTCTCCTCTCAGAACAAACCCATGCTCCTCTTCACCCTTCTTCCCAGATCCATTCGGCTGCCTCTGCTGCCTACTGGGCAAATACCACGGAAGAGAAACAGTGTGTCTGCACTGTCTTCCCTTTCTCCTTACTCATCTTTATTGTCAGAACAGGAAATGTTAACTTTCTCTTACATTCATTAACACCCCTGAGGAAGCTGTAGGTGAAGGACAGGATATGGAGTAAGCTGACCGAACTTCTGGCATCAACTGTGTGTATGTGCTTGGGGAGCATGATGCTGACAGATGCAGGAACTGGGAGAAGAACATCAAAAGGCTGCTTAGGTAAACATGTGCACGGTTCCTTCAAAAGGCTTTAATTGACACAAGCACTGAGAGAAAGTGGCTTGGGCAGGCACATATGCAGGTATCTGGGGAAAAAAGGAGCACAAGAGCTGAGGCATGCAAATGATGGATTGCACATGCACCAGGCAGGGGGGAACTTCTTTTTAGTTTGAAAGAGAAGCAACATGAATTGCAGCTGGCTTGCTGTGACTGTAGACATGTCTGAAGCAGTTCTGTGGAAGATGAGCGTGGGTCAGCCTTAAATGATCTTCTCTTATTAGTGCTTGTGAAAGGAATTCTGCTGAGCTCCAGTTCTCAGGTTCATGGAGAAGTGCAGTGCCCGCATTGCCCAAGGGGATCAATGAAAGCATCTTGCTCACAATGGTCAGCTTCAGTCTGCAGGGAGGAAGGAACTGACTCTTCTGGGTAGCATCAGTTTCCACAGAAGACTAGAAGAGCCTCTGCTGCCCAGAATGCTTGGCCTGGGAGATCCTTGCTGATATGAGTAAGAGAAAAGGGCAAGCAGTCATCGATTTCTGAGCTCACACCAGATTTAGCTGGCTTTTGTTGTGTGTGGCTGGTACTAGTTACCAGAGGATTTGTACTCTGTGTTGGAAGAAGAGCCAGCCCTAAAAGCTATTATAGACAACAGACACAGAAAAGATCCGTTCCAGACTGCATCTAAGCTGCTGAACAACTGGATGTGAGGCTGTCATATCCTTTTAGATGACCGACTGATTACGAGTTTCTTTTGATCTGCCTGGAGCACAGAGAATTACCTTCAGTACCTGCCTTTGACTCACAGGGTGAGACCTGAAAGCAGAGTTTAAGTTTTCAATTCACCAGGAGTTCAAGGGAAAGCCATTTCCATTATTAGAACATAATTTTAGCACAAAATTCACTTCACTGTTCACCACACTGATTTCTTTTCTTAAAGTTATTTTTAATGTTTATAACGTTTTGCTGCCAAGTCCAAGTGGACAATAATTACTGTGCACCATTTGGAATGGTAAAGCATATGCATAGGTCAAGTAGCTCCCTAAAACTCATGCTAACGAAAGACAAAAGGCTCTGCTGCAGTTACCAGCAGGGAATTGCTTTTGATTTGGAACTAACATGCTGTTTATATACTGACTGGGAGGAGGGGACAAAAACACACACAATGAAGCCATTGGAAAAGATCCGTGGCCATTGGCACCACCTCAGAGGTACCTGCTTCAGGAAATACACAGACAAATGGGTAACTGCAATTAGGAGAAACAGGGTTTGGTTTGGTTTGGTTTTCTTCCCCAGCAGCAAGATGCAAAGAGCAATGGGCTGCTTACAAGCTTGGGATGATTTTTTTGGAAGGTGGAACAAAGTCTCAACTCCATTCACGGGGCAGCCAACAGAAATCTGTGCTGTTGACTTTGGGACAGGAATAAAGCTATACAAACTGCTCTTTAATATTCCAACTTCAAAAACCTCTGTATTGGCTCTGACCTGGGTTTGGAGAGCTGTACTGAGGGTTCTGGTGTTCTGTGACATATGTTCATAGGTATGAAAGGCAGAGAGGGTGTAGTTACCTTCTGTGTCCATATAGTGAGCTCTTAGATGATTGCTGAGAGGCAAAACGGATTTGCTGTTTGACTCATGCAGTCTTTGACAACTGGAAGAAGACAGTCTGGCCAGGAACATGTACACAGGGCAGAATAAGGCTGACAAAGTACCTAGCCCTTACTCCCATGTCTCTCTACCCCTTTGCAAAGAAAGAACTCCCCCACTGAAAATGGTGGGTCAAGGCTGAGGAAGCGTTTCGTAAGAAGGATGGACCGAAGCTGGAACTTGATTTCAAACACGCTCAAATTTCCAGCAGCAGTTAGGTCTAAAATATGGATGCATTAACTGGGCTTCTGAGCCTTAGACACAGAAACTGGAATCCAGATCTTCACCGTGCCTTGCACACGTTAAGCCCCTCAGCACTGGTCCAGATAATAGCAAAGAGTCACCATCTGGCTGGGTTTTATGGTTTGATGAAGTGCTCAGTTTCAAGGCAAGCACGTGTCTGGCACCTGGGGACTGCAGAGTCCTGATCCCAGTTCTGGCACAGCCTTCCTGTGGCCCTAGGCAAGTCACGTCTGAGGAGGAGGGAATCCATCAAGTGCCCCATGGACCGACTCCATCCGCAATAGGCTGTAAAACAATCCTGAGCTCCAACTGGAGCAGAGGTGGCAGGAGGGGCCTCTGGGTAGTGCTGAGCCAGCTCTGTGCCACCACCCAGAGAGGATCGTGCTGAGAAGGGCTGGTGTTCCCTTCACACACTGCTCTGTGGGTCAGTGGGGAGGGCTGCAAGCCCTCAAAGTCATTTCAGGGCTTATGCTTTCTCACACCAGGGCCATTCTCAAGAGCCTCAATACAGAGAAAGCACAGATGTGTTTTCAGGCCCTCCAGTTTTGGTTTTACAGAAGTGGGACACCAGCTATTCTTATCATCAGGCTTTACAAGTATGTTCTGAGCTGGGCTTGCAAATCCATTTTCAGATGCACAGCGCTATTCATTAGTTTGCCATTTGTTATCACAAACTGATTAAATATTCTTGTCTTTTTAGGCTTGTAATTATGAAGCACTCCCATTTTGCTCTATATCACTGATATTTTTCTATTTACCATCAGAAAACCTGAGAAAACCCAGTGATTTATCTTCATCATAGGTCTACATTTTTAATTGGTTTTCCTCCTTGCTTAAAGCAACAAATAGGGAGTCCAAAGAATTAAAAGCTCTCCTTGCTGCATGTTGACACTTCTTTGTAAACAAAACTCCTAATGAGATACGGACATTACAAACAAACCCAACTGTGCTTAGTGGAAGCCTTTTACTTTCCATGTCTTAAAATTATTAGATCTCACTACACGTGTATTTCATGCCATGGCTTTGAATGCCAAAATTAGCAATTGTGTTTTCATTATTCTTTATAGTTTGTTTTTCGAAGTTCTATGTTTGCAAACATTTACCTTTTTTGAAAAAGTAAAAAACTTAAAGGTTATATAAATAACTGGAAGTGAAGGTGCTTTGTCTGAGCTCTGAAGAAATGACCTGCCTTGCCCACAGTTCCAGACCTGGCTAAGGGATCTATGCTTTGCTGTCCCCCGCAGCATCCTATAGCCCATGCCTGGCTTGATTCTGTTTCTAGCAACAGAACAGTAGAGCTGGCCATGTATAGCTTTTAAAGGGGTGGCTTTTAATTAATGTCTTTGTTTTGCAGTGAAATAATAGACTTGAAGACTGAATTCTAACCCTGTAAATGCTCTGACCTTTTAATAACATTTAAAACTTTATCTGCAAAGTCAATGGCAACTTAGACATACTGTATGGAGGTAGGTATCTCTTTCAACAGCAGCACATACCTCTAGTTTATCTCAGAGAGTGGGCTGTATTTGGAATTTCAGCTGTGACTAACGCTGAATAGCATTTCTAAGGAGCCTCTCCTGGACACTGAACACAAGAGAGAAGTCGTGATAGAGTGAAAACTTTATGGCAGTTTTTTAGCCACAGCTCCTTGTGCTAAAGCCTTAAGGTTTTGTCAAGCGGTGTTCAGAATATTGTATCTCTTTCAGCAATTAGAGTCATGGCAGGGTAGATTTGGCCAAGTCTAGTTGCAGCAGCACAGCCTTTGGCTGAAAGAAGACCTCTTTGTGAAGGCATTCACTGTATAAAGCAGGGGGGAGGGGAAGCTGGCTAGGAAGATAATTCAAAGGGCTGCAAAGATGAGGCTCACCAGAGGAAAGCAGTGCGACAGCTCTGGCGTTCTGAGGATGTATTTTACCTCATCAGCCCACGTGTCATAATATTTTCCTGGCTGCAGCAGGATTCCTTCCTTGAATTGCCACTTTGACCAACCATGTTTCAGGAATCCACGGCTGTTTGTTCCCTTTCTGTTACTGGTTTTGAAATGCTTATTGCATTGCCAGGAGATTACGTGCAGGTGTCTATTACAATGGAACGTGGGTAGCCTCTTAAAGAGAGGCAAGAAGTAAAAATCTGAGTTTCAACTCAAACCTGCACTCAGCTAAGCCTGTGTTGTATGCACAAGCTTAGCTTAGACAGCAGTAATGTGTAAATGGAACCAATGTAGGTATCACTAGACAGCAGGTGACCCCCACTTGCTCTGCTAGACGTATCTAGTTTCAATGTTCTTCTGGATCCATCATGGCTAAGGCTGCCTTTTTCTTCCTAAACTTCATCTATTACAGAGGATTTCCCTCACTCTCATAAAACTTTTAATCCCCACACTTCTGTCAGCTTGAGGTAAACTAACTACAAGGTTCCCCCTCAGGGCTGCACACAGACCTGCTCTCTCAACAGGGTTACTCATGAACACACTCTTTTGCTCCTTTTTCCATCTCTGCTAAGCCTGCTTCAATTTCTGCAGGTGTATACACACACCTTAGTCTTCAGTGTCTTGCAGTTCTGACCCTCTAACCTAGGAGACCACTTCAGAGAGGTCTAGCTAGCAAGAACACCTTACCCTCAGCATAGTTTCCTTGATCCAGGCCAGAAGTTCCCCCACCAGTGGCCTGTAGTCTTTGAGGCTCACTCCCTCTGCTGGTGCACCCGAGCCTCCGTTGGAGGCTCTCAGGGAGCACAGTAAAGGTTCTTCATTCGGTCAGGGCTTTTGGTTAACCTATTCCTCCAGTCTGAAGCAGTACATCACCCTTGCAACTCTCTGTAAATACCCCTGAACAATTTAGATCCTGACAGAGGTGCTTCAAAAGGATTTTCCAAACCAAATGTCCTTTGTTGACATCTGTGTTATCATTAGTCCAATTGCAAAAAGCCCTAGAAAAGTAAAATCTATCCCTTCAGGCTTGATTTGTAAGCCCAGACACAAAACTACTAGCTTAAGCGTTTTGGTGGAAGCTTGCAAAGAAGCCTTCTCAAGCTGATACTCATCTGCGCTTCTTATGTAGCTAAGAGAACAGCAGCAATATGACTGCAGGAACAGCATCAAGGTCAGCATGCACAATTCAGCCATGCAAGGAGCCAAAGAGTATCTCAGGACTTCGAGATCATGGGCAGTGTTCTGCATCCTCCCTGACTTTGAGTGCTGCCTTGCTCTGAAGCACCCGAACATGCACATACTTCATCTCAACATCACTGAGAATACTCCTTTGCTTAAAATGTTAAGCACATGCTTTGCTGAGTAAGGACTCAAGTGAGTTTAGGGTACTAAGTGACTCTTAAGTTCATCTGCTGTTTTAGTCCAAGGCCTTAGATCTCATGAAAAAAAATCAGCAGTACCCTTCCTAAATCCTTTCAGGTCATTCACACCTGATTTACTATCAGTGAAGGATTTGGTGCTCTTCATGGCTCTTGTTTTGTTTGTTTTGTTCTTAAAAAAAGCTTCAGTTGTGCCCATAGTTTAAAAAGGTTCTGAAGTTCTAGGTTAGCATACCTTAGTATCTCTAGGATAGTACACCTCAGTGTTTGCAGCCCACCTCTTCAAGGCTTTGGCTTTTTAGTATATTACTATATCTATTCTACTCAGTAGGATTTTAAAGGATATCTACAAATACAAGCTTACAAGCTCTCTCATGCACTTGCTGCATACACAGTCACCTCCCTTGAACTTCATGGAAACTGCATAAGTTTAGCTGAAAGCAGGTTGACTATAACACCACCATTGCTTGCACACAAATGCACCTGCATACTGAAATCCCAGTCCAAACGTCTAATTTCAGGTTCTTAAGAAAGTAGTTCCATTTCTCTCAGCCTCACAGTACTTAACAAAATTTTAATGCTTTAACAAAATGCTTCAGGAATAGGAAAATGGTTTAGACATTATAAGACGGCTTTACCATCCTTACACAACCATCAACACATATTCAGGCAGTATTATTTAAAACATTTATTAGTCTTTCATATTACACTGGTCTGGAAAACATTTTTAACCTCTACAAGTAAGATTTGTGTTTAGCTCAGCTCAAGCCCTAGTCCAGTAAAGCACTCTTCAAAACCAAGCATTGGGTTGTTTGAAGTGATGTAAGTACTTTGCTGGATCATGGCCTTATTCCACAATTCCCTCATGTCCCACTCATTCAGACTAATCAAGGCTTTCGTAACTGCTCCCAGTGTATTCTACTGAAAGAATCTCCCCTGTTACCTCAAAACTAGGTAGGATCTGTAAGAAAGATTCCTTACATTATCTTGCACCTCCCTTCTACCCACTCAGATTTTAGAGTCACTCCTGTTCACCAAAAAAATCTTCCAGTTACAAAGGGTGGATTTCAGTTTCTGTAAAGGACTTTTCCCCATTTTTTTCCTCATGTTCATTCATTGTACTTAGCTAGTTTTAGCCTAGGTATGATGTTCATCGACTGCAGTTCTTGGAATAAGAGTTTACAGGCATAAGGTATGCGCAGAGAAGACACATGACATGATGACTTGCAGTAGTGGCACCTAGGGAAACAAACAGAAGGACAGAGTTGGTGCATAAATGAAGCTCTGCAAAACACAACAGTGGTTGCTATCCACTGGTTTCTTTGTCCACCTGCATTTAAACACTGGGCTCAGTCCTATGAAGAGCCAAGTGCTTGAGACACATTTTAGCCCTTAAGTAAGTTGTAACTTTAAGCCCTTAAACCATTTGACTGAAGCCAATAGGAGTCTCATGCTAAACTTGTGCCTTTCTTGAAGGAGAATCACAGTGCTCAGTAGCTAACAGGACTGACGGCTGCTTCTTCACCACTCACATAACTGCCAAGGCAAATTCAGCATTGAGTAATGCGGGAAAGGCTGTGAAGAAAGTCAGCTATTTCTGAGAATGTGGCTAATGGTCCAGTTCCTGTCTTACATACATGCCACAAAAAACAGCAGGAAGAAAGAAGGTTCACACTTCGTTTTCTTCCTTACACACAATTTCACTCTATAATGTCTCAAATCGGGCCATATTCCAGAAAAGAGGCATTCCTCATCTTACATCTCTCTGTGTTAACAGCCAAAGCTTTACTGAAGACAGGAAATCAGTAAAACTGCTTTAGCACATATTCTTTGCACGCTGTAGTCAAATAACTATCTTAAAATTCTGGGGGAAAGGGATTTTTTGTCATACAGACGTAACCTTAATCATATAAGGAATATATAGGCTGGTCACTCAGCCATCTTTCCATTATCAGGACTCAAATTCAGTGGTGGCAGCAGCTGCTTCAATTATCTAATTTCAAACTCTGTGTACACAAAAAAGAAACCAAAATGTCTTTCTTATAAACATCAGTTTCCAATCTCTGTATATTCCATCTTCTGGTTTTGGAGAGTTGAGAATGCCAGGCCTTTGGGAACACAGAGGAACTCAGCACTTTCTCATGATCTGACAAGGATCTTCTTTTGCATCTGTGTTTCAGATTTATATTTCTGGCATAAAGTCATAACAGTTTGGAGATCCAATTAAGGAAGAATTAGCAAAATCCCTACATGCTTCTGGTATAGAATGGGGCTGAGAGCCAATATCTACAGTAAAGCCCATGCTTTGGTCACTTGTTTCTGTTACCAGTGAACTTGATCTAGAGCATGTGGAAGTCATTGGAGACAGGTCCAATAAAGTTGGTTAGTGTTAACAAGGTTCTTGGTTAGGAGAGTCGGCATTAGTCTTCCAGTTATTTTTTCAGACTCTGCTACTTCACTTTTACAGACATATTTAAAGAGCATGCCAAAGAGCTGGTTATTTTCCAAGAAAATTGTGGTTGCCTTGACCTCCATATGCTCCATATTTGGACTATTTATTTTTCTTTTTTCTTTATTTTTTCTTTAAACCAAGAAAGCTTTTAACCAATGGCCCAGAAGCCTTAATTACATTTCTGCATATCATGATGAGGAATAAAGCTTCACTTAATCCCAGTAACTGCTTTGGATTTGTCTAAATATGACTATAGGCAGGAAGAAGGTAATAGACTGAACTAGATGTTTCCCTGCAATAGGCTTCTCCTGTAGACACTGTTGCAATGCTAACAACTAGCAGGCCTCTAATACAGAACAGACCTAAATGGCAGACTTGTAACTACTCCCCAGCAGAAATCTGTAGGGATAGGTATATTTCATGGTGGGTGGAAGTGACTTTAACAGAAGCCATTTTCCAATGATAACATAGCAAGCAATTGCTCTTTACAGAAGCAGCCTTTCAAGCCCTGGAAATCTGATGAGGCACAGCTTTTCTGCTATGAGCAGATGTCCGGCACCTGACTACAGCTACTAGGGACTGAGGAGCACAGACTGCTCACTACACCTAGGCTGAAAGCTACACCATTCTGGGCCTGCTTTGTACGTTGATGGGGATCACACAGAAAGGTTAAGGTGCAGTAAGCACGAAGCTCTATCAAACAGAAATCACAAACTTAAGTACTTGAAAAGCCAGTTTGGTACTAGAATGATACCAAACTGGACAGGAAAGAGCAACTTTGCCAAGGCTGAATCTGGACCAGAAACAAAGTTTTCCCTCATGTATATTTGAAAATGCTCAGACTCTAGGGATAAGAAGAACTTCTCAATTTGAAATAAGGAAGAACCAAATTCTGATCATTGCATTCAGTGAAGTCCTGCCCCCAAGTACCTGTGCAACAGCAATGCTGGAAAATTTGCATAAAGCTGGTATGACACAGTAAGTTTCTACTGCATTTTTTGTGGGGACAAATTCTGTCACCACCACAACAGTCCCCTTCCCCTGCAGAAGTACCAGCTCAGTCCCCAGCACTGATCTGCTGTTACTATCTTGCAGAAAAACACACCCAGTCTTTGTCTGGGAGGAAGGGCTCATCCTCCTTAGGACAAGTGCCTTTAACGCCAGCCACCAAACAGTATGTTTTTAAAGGGTTTCTTGCAGCAATGTCTCGTTAATATCAGAATCACTGAAAAGGCCCATTTGGATGTTTCTCTTTGTGATTTGGTCTCTACTGTGATGCTCATTATAGGGCCACTTGCTTCTGCTACTGGTAGACACAGCATGCCATTTAGCAGTAACTACCTCTTACTGATTACTCTCACACATCAGACAGCTTTTCACAGGACCAGATTGTAAGAATGTCTGGCTCTGTCTGAGAGTATTTTCTGTCACAGTTCTTTTAAAAAGAGTTACAAAATATGAAGCTTGTAACATTAACAGCACCTTAAAAATAAAATGTAATAGGATTTCTTCAGTTCAAACTCCCAATTTCCTTCAAGGCACCTTCAATTCCTGTGGTCTCTGGAAATCTCCAAGGGCTGCTCTGAAAGCCAAGGTCTCACAAAAAAATAACAGAGCTACATCTGCATGTGAGTATTTTTAAGGCAGTGCTTTATACAGCTAGAAGTGGTCGACTGGTTGACTTACTGCATGCCCTTCCTTTCATACAACTTCCTTTAACTGTTTCTTACATTGTAGTAGTTTTAAGAGAGTCTGATCAGAAAAAGGCCTCACTTGTTACACACGGTGTAAACACACTTGAGAACTCCCAAAAATACTGCACAAAAGCCAGTAGGACAACACCAAACTGAGAATCACCAACTAGAACAGGATGCACAGAGTAGGCCTTAGTTCTCCCCTGGATTTCACGTGTTTCCCTATCTCTGTCTGAACTGTAGCTCCACAAGGAGCAGAAATGCTGCTGATATTGTTAGCAGACAGATGTGATGCTTTTTTTTCTCAGCAGAAGCCACATGCTTCAGAATAAAGGCCTGAGCAAAGAGTAGAAACAGTAGCTGTCACTTTTACACATCTACAAACCGAGAACCCACCTTACTTTCCTACTTCATTATATCATGGAAAAATCACTCTCGAGGCACTGAAGTGAATAAAGTCCAATTTCCTGCCTCTTCCAATAGATTGATACTGATCTCCAAGATGCGGCAAGTTTCCAACAATGTTCTTTTGAGGTGTTTAGAAATGAATTTTTCTCGTATTCCTTCCAACTCCCTATTTTCCCCCAACATAAATATTACAGTAACTTGTAACTTGAACTCACACCATTTATTTTTTCCTCCCTTAGTCTTGGTATTCCAGGCCACCTGTTTTCACAGCTTGCAAGAATGCTGTATCCCATAAATTTCTATTGGTTTCACAAGTCTGTTTTTCTGCTTGGCTAAAGCAAAAGCAAAAGCAAAAGCAAATAATTTCCCTCTAAAGAACATAAAAAGAAGTCCATATCTTCTAATAATAGTGGTGTATTTCCAACATGCTACAGGGCAGCTCTATATCTAGCATCTCAAAATTACAGTAAAGATGGTTAGAGCAAAGCCCATAATATAACACATGGTGAGCTCCACATAGTTTTGACATCCAGTTTTACACTTCCCCTACCTGGAAAACCATTTTGTCTGCAGATGAACTCAGTACTGGCTTAAGACTCAGAGGAAGATAGAAAGACCATTAGCTAGTCTAGAGGTAAGTTTCTTATGGACAAGAAAGTTAGGCAGAAGCTACCTGACTTTCCAATCAGAGAGCTGCTTGTCTCATGCTCCAACACGGCACTGGTGCATCAGACCATACAAAGAACACTTCCCCGTCACCAATTTCCCAAACACCAATTTTGAATGTTGACACTGCTTTTGATTAAGGTGTGTGGGGTATCTGTGAGCACTTTAAAACTGAGAAGCGCTATAGCCAAGGGCAAGGTTCTGTTACATACAGGCACATTTACTCTGTACTACTTTGCTTTATGCACCTGAGGTCAAGGTGTTTTATGAAACATGTCACATGGACAAAGTGAGGAGGTGACACCATGATGTACAAAAGCACTACAGTTAGACAACTTACCAGCCAGAGTACCCCAGTAAGCCACACTGTCCACAAACATCCACTTCAAAGGCATCACTTGAAATCATTAATCTCTCCAATAAAAGCATGCTGGCTCCATAACCTATCAAACAATCCCGTTCCATCTCTCCGAGACGTAAACCACCATCACGGGATCGACCTTCAGTGGGCTGCCTAAGTATGTGAAAAAAAAAAGTAGTAAGTATTCCAGAACACACCTTCTACAGCTCTAGGAGTGCCTGTCTGCAAACTGTAGGAACAGCACAGGATCAATGAACAACAGCGCTCTACAAACCAGAACTGCTGATCTCACACGTGTGTTATTCAAGTTACAGCAATTCATCTTGCTGCTGCACTAGCAGTATGTTGCAGTTCTGTGAGTGGTAACTGCAGCGTCAAGACTCACTCTTTACCTCATAGAACACAGCTGAGTGAGAACAAAAAGAGACTGACCAGTATACCCAAGACTATCTGGACACCAATTTGGTACTCTTAATTTGCCGAAACATTCATTATAGGTTGTAGCTAACTAAATGAAACAATATTCAGCAGCTAATGAATGAACCATCAAGCTGACATTTCAGCTGAATGACAGCAAAGAGTAAATTCTTAAAATTGAACCAGTTTTGATTCTGGAGAATCTGGGAGATTCTCTGGAAGAATAATACCAAATAAAAGCAGCAAACAAGTAATATGTATATTACTAACTCATTACTGGAATTCTACCTTTTTTTTAAATTAATATCTATGTAGTTTATTTTTTTCATGTCTGACAGTTAATGGACTGATTTTCGTATTGTACAGATTCCTGGTTTTCTAGCTCCTCAACACAAACCGAACTCCTGGGTTTTTTTTGCCTGGAAAGGCTTCCTTTCCTCATGGCGCTAGAGGCAACTTTTAACAAAGCATTTAAGTATACACTAATGATTTTGAGGTAAAAAGGCAAAATACAAAATATTAATATTATGACCATTTAAGCCACTCGTGTTTTTCTGTTGAACACAGTCAAAACTTTTAACCTCTTGTTTGTCATATGGCAATTTTATACAATATCAGTTCTACTCTCAGGTACTAACACAATGCTGTAGTACTTAGGTTGCAAATATTAGAGTGAACTATGAAACAAAACTGATCTGTAATTCCCAATTGCACTAATACATCTCATGCATTTTATGACATTATTTCCACCTTAGTATATTCCCTGAAACATGACAGAAAAGAGAAGGAACTAAAAAATGATATTAGCAATCATGAGGCTTCATGCTCAGTGAAACCCACTTTATGTGCTGTTTGATACCTGCACTGAATATCCAGTGACCGATCTGGCTCATAACTTTTGGAGTATATTTTGTTTACATTACTTCAAACAACCAAAATTTTTAAGCATCCTAAATACAATCAGTTTTTGCTTATTTATTGCAACTCAAAGAAAATGATTTATAAAAGCCTTCAACATTTAATAATACTTTATAACAAGTGTAACAGAATTTCCAGACCAAAATAACTTCTACAGATGCCAGTTGTATTTGTCATTAGGGGGAGGTAGTTTCCCTTACTCTGCCCACACTGGAACCTTAAAACTAATCTGCTTGTAATTCAAATTGTCCTTTTCATTCATACAACCTCCTATTTTTCCCACTGTTGGGAGAATGGATAAAGGTTGTTTACATCCTGATTAAACTCCCAAGGAACCCCTCCCCAGATGACAGCACCACCACTGCTCAGTCGCTGTTTAAAGGACTAACCCTGTGGTGAATGCAGTTTCTCTTCTGAAGTCCCAAGAGGCAGATTTTAAATGCAGTTGGGGCCTCCAAAGATATAGGCATTTGCTGCAGTGCTAGAAGTGCCCAAGTTCCTTTTATCAGCTGCCTTCTATAATATTACTTCATGCATAGTCCTACTTCCCAAATTTTTACTGGGTGCTGTTCCAGAGTATAAAATTACAAAAATAGCTTTATGAATACAAGTCCCATCTATAAATGAGTCCAAATAAAGTCACATTCCAACTATAGGAGGACAAAATCTCTTGAAAAATGATGGGGTGTCAACTCCACCCCTTTAGGAGTTGATATGCCATGGGTCTTCCAACAGATACAGGATGAAGATTTCTAAGGCAGCTGAAATCCTGCTAAAGAAACCCAGGAAAAGCCCCCAAAACACCCCACCGCCCCCAAATTGAATCTTAAGCTGTTAAGTTTTACTCCCAGTGTCAAAATGACCTCACTAAGAAAAAACCCAAAACAAACTCTTTCCTCCCTAAAAAGTAGCTTTCTAAGCTACCAAAAATGTACCTTATGCTCCCGAAGCCTATCAGATTTGTCTTCTGCCTTACATGAGTTTGAAAACTCCTCACGCCAAAGGTTGTTGAAACTGCTAGAACATTATTTAGAATGCATTTGTCCTTCCCCTGTCCTTCTATACACATGTACTCTGCAGCTGTTGCCCTGGGCAACTACTTCCATTCTTTATTCTAAATATGATATTTTGAAAACAAAGCAGACTCCTGAAAATAAGATTGGGAATATCATTAAAAAGAGGTATTTTTCATATTAAAAAGTTCTTAAAATTCTTAAATGCTAAATAAAACACAGTGATACTTTAAATAAATAGTAATAATAAAAAAGGCCAAATGGTATTCATACTATTTAAATCTATCCCTAGAAAAAAGCATAAACCAATTAACTCCAATGTTTTTAAGCACATTAAGAATTTATTGGCACTAATTCTGCATTTTCTGGAAGACAGCAGGTTTAGCTTTATGGCCCTGTTCCATGTTTCACTGGCCAGTAGGGGGAAATAGGTCTACCCCCATGAACAGGAACAGGCATTGTAGGTCTCAGCAGATCCCGCTGTTGTGCCTGCTGCAGAAAACCATCTCAAGAAGTGGAGTATTCCCTAGAAAAACATTACCTGAAGGAGAAGGGTGTATCGTGCTGCCACATACCCAGAGCGCAGAGAGGAGCCTTGACCAGTGGCATTGCAGGACACCCTTGCATTATAATAGGAACTGCCATACCTGATAAGTTCAAACAACATGCAGGTGGCAGCTCTGACAATGTCCCTCCAAACAATTACGCATAGGGAAAGTTTATACTGACCTCTTGTAAGGAAAACTAAAAGCAGTTTATCTATTAAAAAGATTTAGCAGGACTGGGTGTCTAGGCGACACCATTATGTAGAGCTATGTTTTAAATTAACTGTCAACTACTCATGGCAAAATAAAATAAATAGTGCATTTCATTTAACTAATACCAATTCAGAGGGCAACATCCTGGTGGTTTGAGACTGTGCTGACAAAGAGTCTTGCTTTGTCTTGTTTTAATCAGAATAAAATTTAGAATCAGTTCCATTCAAGAAACTCAGGTCTTCTGCCTTATTCCAGATGTAACTAGAGCTTTGCTCTATCAGTTATGGCACATTTGATATAGAATAAAATGCTTTTCAAGAGAACAACAGCCAAACTAGACGTTGGAAGCTGTTACAGGATTACTTTTAAAAGCAAAAACAATGTTAGAGGAAACCTACTCTCCAGGAAGTGCAATGGATGGTAAAACAATAGTGAGTATGAAAGCTGGCAAAGCAGCCTCTCAGCAGAGGCGATGGAAATAACAAAAGTTTAATTAATTGAGAAGAGAAAAGAAAATTCCTAAAAGACTAGTCAAGAGGCAGCATAAATTGAACATCCACGAGCTTTCCTGAAAGTCAAATAAAGAGCCCTAGCTACATACTGTGATGCTACTGACTGGAAGAAAGAATTCAAAGGAAGTAAGGGGTGGGGGAAATCACACCACCTTCATCTTTATATGTAAACACTACCTTGACTTGGGATTTAAGTTTCATTTAAATTCAGTATCTCTAAACAGCTGAGAAGTTGAGGAGACAATAGAAAAGCAGATCAAGGGACTTGGGTAAGTTGTGAGCACCAGTAAACCAACTGGTTTAGCTAAGACAGAGAGCTTTCATTTTCATGTAAAGCACCAATCCCATGACTAACACACTGAAGAATAGAAAATGGGACAGACAGCCCATTATTTGGGAATATTACTTATGTTCATATAGGCAAGCAGCTGTGGTAGAAAATAATGGTTGTGCTACACTTGCTTTTCTTAATGTCATTGATGGAAAAGTTCAGCCAAGAATTATAAAACCTTTTCATGATTTCTCTCCCAGTTCAGTCACTGGTATTTACTTCCCTTGAAAGCATGAGACAACTTCATATCTTTAACTGGACAAATAAAAATGGAGATTTACTGTTGGCATCTCTGTAAATCGCAATTTATTAGTGTGAAAGTGCTATTCTCCTGCACAGTATTGAATGACAAGTGTGGACCAGCACATACAACTCTACAATCAGTTTTCCAGGTGAATGGAGGAGTCTCCAAGGCCAAGTGCAGTATACCATTGATGCACATCATTCTAAAGCTTGCTTGCACTACACAAGGGCCAATGCATTTGCTTTGCTTTGACAGATGAAGTTATGGACCACATCAATATTAACCTGATACCAAAGGACACTGAAATATTAAAAGAAATTTCTTCTACACATACCTGATTTTGTCAAAGTACAAATGTTAAAGAAAAAAAATCCTCCTCAAATATGGACAATATGACCAATCTGACAGGAAAGGGCTGCAATGTGAACTGTGATGGTATTTTTATCAACTGCCAACATAAGTCTGAGAAACAAACTAAGTTTTGGACCACACAGAGCACACCTGGACATTCAGAGCAACTTCCTGCTACAATCTACTGTGAGAGATTTTAGTCTGTAACAGCACATTAACAGGTAGCACCATTTTGTGTCATGTATCAAAAGGTAAACAAACTTCATTTTATATCCACCAGTCAGCTGGGCACACTTCTGAATGTAAGCAAGAATGCTGTGCTTAGCCTGTAACAATACCTGGTGAGCACGGCTCTGGGTCCTCGAGCTCTTGCATGCATTTTATCCAATACCATGTGCTTCAGCTTCTGGTAATACACAGGGCCAAAATAGATATACGCTTCCAAAGGCTCCCTGAAAGAATAAAAACCAAACCAAAACCAATACACATAGTTAGCACATAGGAGGGATTTGAAACAATTTGGGAATCATGAGTCCTAGAAAGATGTGTTTAGGCTTTCACGGCAATCAGTCTGAACATGATGCAGTGTTATTCTAAAAGCTGCCTATGAAGAAAAGAATAAAACTTAACTAGACATTTGGAATTTGCAAACTTCCACATTGTTATGAAACCTGCCTTCACATTTCATAACAAATAGATGAAGTACGGGAAATCTGCTTGGAAGAATATCAGTATCCTAAAGTAAAGTCTCTAAATAGGGTACTACAAAGTTGAAGTTTGGGGATGGGGGGGATTTTTAGAGCTAGATGATTTTATTCTCCCTATGAAACAAGATTAGTAAGATTTGTTAAAAGTTACCATGATGTGTCAACAGAAAGTCTTACAAAAACAAGAATTCATAAAGTTTATGGAATAGGCAGTAGGTAAGGAAAACAAAATCATGTCTCTGAAAATAAAAAAAGAACATATGGAATAAGTTGGTAAGAAAAGCAATTAAAATAAAAAGTATTAAATCCCTGCCCCCTAACTTACAAAAAAGGACTAAACTTGTTCCTTGAGAAGAAGGGGACTGGGAGGATAATAAAAATAGCAGGAAGGTAGGATTAAGATACATTTTGGGAGGGCAGGCATGTGAAGCCATATGGCCTTTTCCTGTTCCTAAACTATCTTATATTCTTTGAACTCTGTGTCTCAGAAGCCAGTCTGATCAACACAGCAGGAAGTTTGCAGATTAGAGTATTATGTCAGACTGAATCATTGTGCAACTGAAAGAAGGAGCAAAAAAGGAAAAAAGAAAAAAGAGCACACACAAAATATTCCCAAGAACAAACACCTGCCTCCAAACCCATTTTCTACAGTACTATTAAAGTCAACATGAAAATGCTTATCTGATTCCACGTATGTATGATTTGCTGCCAACAGAAACCTGAAATTTCTTACAATCTCTCAGAAAGAAAACCCTGATTTTACCTTTTTTGTCATGCAAGTAGATTGGGAAGTTTTCATATGTACTACAAGGACCATTCATGCTACAGCCACACAAATACCAGTAATTCTTAAAACACAGAACTACAAAATACTTCAAAGGCAAAGAAAGAAAAGGAAACAAAAAAGTAGCAGACTATTCAGCATTTTCCCTCCATCTCACAGAGCTGTCTGCTAATAAGTGAAAGTTCCTGAGCTCTGGGACATAAGATTTTTCAGATGTGCCTCAAAAGCATTTCTTCGTTTCCCTGAAACATCTAAATCTATACAGCAGATTCTTACCCAGTGATACCAGATGTTACGTAGTCCTTCCCTAGGTAGTTATAACCATGGCGAATAAGATCCTCACACACATCCTTAACTTTACTGCCTCCAAAAGCTGTTCCATAGTGAAATCTGCCATCGAGGACCCCAGCCTTTCCTGCCAGGAGTTCAATTAACTTTCCTACCTGTGCAATGAAAAGCAGAATTAATAGCCTGCTCACAAGTACAGCCACATTGCTGGACTGGACATGGAATAAGTTAGCCAGGCAAAGAGTCCAACATGGCAGCCTGGGTTACTGCATGCAATGGGAGGAATGGAAGAAGCCCAAGAACAGGTAGTACTCCTGTGTGAAGGGGCAAAAACAGACTCAATGCAGGGTCTGGGAAGACCTTTAAGGTCCAGAGTGAGGTGGCTCCATTTTTCCCAGTTGTCCACACATCCAATGTGGCTGTCTGCTCGAGGAGATCAACATGCTGCAGTACAGCAGGGGGAACAGAAGAGAAGAAGCTCACAGAAAAAAAGATCAGAGGCTGTACCAAGTAATCGATGGATATAAAGACCAGACTGTGAGGCAGTGTGACCCTGCAGCACAAGTGCAAGACTCGCATCAGTTCCTGGGAGGTGAGTATAAGGTAGGAAGTTATACAGGTCTAGAACCATTACTGAAACTCCTCTCCAACCTTTCCTTCATGGTCTGCCCCAGCCAGCTTAATGGGCATAAACAACAAAGAAAAGCAAAACATTTTCAAATAGAAAGGGTGCACATGAAGTATCCAGATGCTTTTCTATCAGTTTGATAAGTTTGATACAGACCAAAATGCGAATGATGCATAAACAGCCCACATCCCAACTCCTTTTAGAGTAGGATGTTTCAAAACATGCAGAAGAGAGGGCTGAATACTTGTAGGAGAGCAAGCATGTAGCCTGACTGGATATGCTCAGTGAAACTGGATTTCAAACTTTGTTTCTTCTGGCTGATCTACTTTACTTTCCCTCTCAGGGGATGCTGTCTCTTTAATTGTAACATAACCACTAACCGTCATACGTGATGGGAAGCCATGAGGGTTCATTATGATATCTGGACAGATTCCTGTATCGCAAAATGGCATGTCTTCCTGAGGGACAATCAGTCCACACACCCCTGCAGAAGAGAAAACATTTCAATTCACAAGCAGTGAACCACCAGCAGGGCTGACGCTCATCACCAGATTTTCTTTAGTGTTTTCCTCCTCCTCTCTTTCTCATGGATCACTTTTTACCCAGATTCATTACCATGACCAGTGCTCACAACCTGCAGGCTAGAAGAGAGCCCCCGTGACAGGACTGGCAAAATTAGCATACCCTTACATAACGCTCCCAGTGATTTGTGAGTTAGCAAATTAGGGTAGAAAGCTTTAGATACAGTTTTCAGATGCAAACTTCTGACCAGTCAGACTGAAACATCTTAAAGGAGACCTTGTTTTTAAAGTTGATGCTATAATTTCCTGCAGCAAGAAAGAACAAATTGGGTCTCTTACAGTATTGTCTTTGGCCATGCAAAATCATTATTCATTCAAATTTTATTCATCATACGTATCTTTGCTAAATACTGTGAATAAAAGCAAATCAAGGCAGGACTTTGACAGGGACTAAGAGGATATAAGTAGGGGAAAATTAAAAAAATAAATCAACAAACAATTATTTTTTCAGGAAAGCAAAGACTGCTTTTGATGAATCACAAAGTACAATCTGCTTCGCAGACTGCTTGTATTTTGTCAGTCCATGAACACAAACTGTACCTTTAAAATTCTGGAAGCTTTTTTCAGTCTCCATCAGTACTGGATGTAAAACAAACAAATACTCCCCAAACCTTAAAACTCTTCAGTAGAGAGAGAACAGTAACATGAAAACTTCTTTGAAATATTCTATCATACATCCCCATGTTCTCCTTCCACCCCTTATGACTGTTCCTATAGCGCATTTTCCAGATCAAAATACTGGAGCAATAAATGACCAAGAGATCCAGCATTCAAAATCAGGTGCTAAAATGCAGCTGCTTAAGCCCATACTCCTTTGAACCAAAGCTACTGTTTCAGTTGGACAATTTCTTCCAGAAGCCCTTAGAGCTGAAAAAGCCTGCAAACCATTTGAGATCAGCCTGCTGCAACTGCCAGAACACGCTTTGGGAACAGTGCTGGAGCAGAGGGGGCTCCTGGAAGACTGAGGGTGCTGCTTACATCCCTAAAAAGGCATCCCCCCCGACCAGCCAGTTCACAGGGGGATATTGGCGTCTGCTCAGGAGGGAGCTCCTCTTCCACTGTCCAAGCAAGACAGGGATAGGTGTATGGGACAGTAGTTAACAGAATGAGAATGGTTAAGTATGGGGGAAGGGCGCAGAAAAAAAAAGGGATTGGAGTGTCTGGGGCAAGGGGGGTATGTGGTGTATTTAGTTCTTAAACCTCTTGAAACCAATTTTCTTCATTCTATTATGATAAATCAGTAACATTCTTCTAACCCTGCCCTCCAAGCTGCAATCATTAGCGGAAAACGGAAGAAAACCAAAACCAAGCCAACTCACTATCTCTTGTGCACACAGCTTTTTTTACCTTAAAATTGTTTCCATAAATACTTTATTATGTATGCATTATGGCATGTACATTTTGATTTATTCCCATTTACTTCTAAGAAAGCATTTGCTTGCATCTGGACTTCATGGCACCTGTAAGCCAAAAATTAAATCTTAGCTAACTTAAAATTACTTTAGGCTCTGAAAACCTTTTATATGCCAAGCTGGTTCCCATAGCAGACAGCCACTGTGTTGTTTGTTTTGTGTGAAAGTGAATGATAAAAGATCCATGAAATCGACACAGAAAGGCAGAACAGCAGAAAGAACTGAGGGCTCTCCATCATAGCGGCTTCTACCCTCCGCTGACTTGTGTAACAATGGGACCTACACACCCAACTGCAGATCTAACACAGCTGTGCATTTCATTAGATGAAGAGCACTAGTGACACAAGTAAATAATTAACTTATTCTGGTCCGCTGACTGTGGTTATGAGACCAGTCATAGCTGACAGATTTTAATACAAGTTAACACAAAGACAGCATAATGAGCTTAGAAGTTAAAAACAAAATATTTAGACAGAATCCAGCAATGTCAAGCTCACTTGGCCATTTATAAAGTTTCTATTTTACAGTGGGGTGGGGGGGGCAGAAAAAAGGAACAAAAAGAGAAAGCTATAAAACCTCAATTCTCAGCTTCTGTATTTTAAGAGGCTGCTGAGTTTATAACAGATCTGTAGCATGCCCATGTGTATTTAGAGAACGGGACAGAGAGCAGTTTCTTCCTCCCCTATATTTTAAGAAAATTCATTCTTTCTCATGAAAAAATGTTAAAAAAGCTGAAAGACACTCTTTTGACAAAGCTACTTATAAAAGCAAGGAACTGAAATTAGTTTTAAAATGAAAACCTGATTTTCTTTTGCAGTCATTTGCCTTCAGAAGCTCTTAAATAGACTAATGTTTTCAGGTCTGTACTGTAAATTCCGAGTTTCCTACTCTTTTTTATCCTGTCTCGCTGAGCCAGGATTTGCAGCAGGGCAGTAAAAGGCAAACTCAGCAGTTTTACATTGCCAAGCAGCTGCAAAAAAGTGATCAAGTGAATTAATTCATTAAGTGGCATTATCACTTGCAATTGGCTAATGAAATAGGGAAGGAGAAAAGAAGAGGCAGGATTTAAGAGAGTCTCAAGTTCCGAATGTTGCCCTGTCAAAGCATGAACTGCATTTCACAAATGAGCTGCCCAAGTACTCCCCACACAATATTCATAAATAAGATGCACTCAAATTAACAGGTAACTTTGCTCTGTGGTGCTTACTACAGGTTATAAAGATTTCCTGATTACTATTGATTTAGACATCACATGAAAATTGATCCCCAGCATTCATACAGGACATCCAAAATAATTCACTTCTTTTCCCCTCACAATTTTACATGCTGAAATTTAGCAATACAGTTTAGACTAGATGCTATACTGTACTGGGCCTGAATCTGCTCTTACCTATAGCTCTGGAGTTTTCATCTATGACCAGAATCAAACATTAACAGTAAGAAAAAGCTGCAGACAATACAAGAAACAATTCTATTTTTTTTAGTGTGGGCTAACAAGAGGATTGTATGTTTGAGCAAGAAAGCACCAGCAGTTTGCTATATTTACTTCTTTCCAGTTGAAAACCAAACTAAATTCTAGAAAAAAATCTTTTGTATATCAATTCCATAGCGTTACCTTAGAGGTAAAGTCAGTGAAAATGCCAACAATTTCTTTTAAATTATCCCTCAAAAAAATATTTATTAATAAGTGTGTCAGTTTACAGCAAGGATGGCATTTTAAATTAGAATAAACTTAAATCTGACATCTACAGTGGCTTAACAGGCAAGGATCAAACAGCCACAGGCAGTGTTTTTCAATGCTATTGTATGCCAGCCAATAAATGACAGCCCTCTGACTATGCATGATGGCCCACATCTCCACACCCGCTATCCCAACAGCATCTCACCACCCATATACCCCCCCAGAGCATAGCAATCCCCTCATCCCTGTACTTCTGTCCTTCGAGACTTTCTTTTTCTAATCAGGAGAAATTCAGGTTTCCAGAATTGGTGTATCGCTTACATGCTTGCTTTTACGCTTTGCTGACAAATATGAACATATCCAGACTTGTAAAACAGCAATTCAGCAACGAGGGGGAAGGAGGGTGGCAGAGAGGGGGCAGGGACAAAACACAACAGTATGGGAAAGTTTTTCACAGGGCTACGGTAAGATGCCTTCTATACACACACATGCCAAATGAAAAAAAAAATCATCAAATAAGTCAAAACAACCTAATATAGAAAACTAATTACTATCAGCAGGAGGGACATTAGAGAGCAAAGGAGACAAAGTGAATAGAAGCAGCGGTAATACCAGTTTCTATCAGCAAGATAAAAAGAAGTGCATTACTAAATGTGCTTGTTTACTTATTCTAATGATCCGGTGGTAAAAGAGCTAAAACTAACTTGAAAGGCATCTATTTTAGATTTACCAGATTTGTCAGACTTTGGAAATACTCTTGAGAAGGAAAACTACATCATGTAATTAGTTGTGCTAGTAACACAACTAACACAGCACTGTATATTATGGGCAAGCAATAAATAGATTAACAAACATCCGTAAGGCTAAACAAAAATATACATCTGCTTCAAAACTCTCTATTTATGTACCGTGTTGGCTAACTAGGCATAGAACAAGTCCAGAAGAAAAAAGTGCTGCATCACATAAGCTTTGTTCAATATTGAATCATTCACTGATCTATCATATCACTTGCTACATCCCATTTGACGTAAGAGGTAAAGAACAGAATTAAAATTAACAGATAAATAATGCATAAGTAAACTTGATTAGTTTTCTTATTAAAAACATCACTCTAAATGAGAGGAGGTGCTAGAATACAATACAGTTTGTACACTGCTTTCCCATGAGCTGCTGAATGGTCTGATGTGATAAATTTGCATAGTCTGAAGCACACAAAGAGCTGATTAATTGAAACCCTTACAATGCTTCTGGAAGCAGCTATTGTAAAACAATAACCATAGGAACTTTACAAAATACACATGGCTGAATGAGTCAAGAGCTTAATAAAATGCGTGTTCAGGATACACTATTTGGAAACAGAATTAGAGATTTTTATTCTGTGCCATAAAATGCTAAATCACCCTAATTTCAGAGGTTCAGTTGAGGATTTACTGAAAAGGTCATAAGGTTACCTGTTTGCTGCTCGAGATAAAAAAATGCTGTGATTTTCTTCTTAGGACAGCAAGCTAAGCAGCAGGTTTGTTAAAAATAAAGAGAATAGAATGGTAGCAGAAGTTTTAATGGCATTCTGACACCTCATTTTCTCATATTCAACTTCTGAAGATAAAAATAAGGTAAGAAATTTGTACCTTTCCTGAAGCCTTATAACTACTAATCATCCCACATTCCAGCAGTCGATAACAGCAAATTCTTTCTAATGCCATTTAAACCATTTAATTCCTATAAATCCACTGATGTTTTATTAGAGATAAAGTGCTAAGTTTGACTTGCAACACAAGGGAAAAATGACACAAGTAGCTTTTTAAAACTAACATCTTACTTTACATGTTCTGCTATACGTACTGTACAACTGCCCATTTAAAGGAGAAAGACAAGTTGTTCTCAGCTATGAAGTTAGGCAAGCAGAAGGCAAATTCTCAAACTAGAGAACATTTTTAAAACTAAGCAAGGTCAGACTTCAGTAGTAAGTGGTATTGTCATGAAGTTTATGTAGTTGACAATGCTGTGAATGGATTTTGTTTTGACACTAAGGAACATGGCTCATTTAGGAAAACAAAGGCCATCTTTCATGAATTTAAACTTGCTTCCTTGTCTTTAGAGTTGTTTAAGTGCAGATACTTCAGAAAGGTTTAATCCTTTATCTTAGATCTTCAGCTATTAAAAAGCTTCTGTTTGCCAGTTCAAACAATCTCTTGCTTAAATACAGTTTTTCCACTCCTCAGGAATACTGTTCAGTATTGCTGCTTAGTTCTGTGATCTACAGGACCTTTGTTGGAGGTGTTAATCCTTTTTCACATGAGAGACTGAGAAATGTTCTTTCAGAGAAGTGTTATATTGCTTTTTTTCACATCAAAGGAACTCAACTTTTTCCTCATTGTGACTTGTAGCAAAGCAAGAGGAAATCTGGAAATATAATAATTTAGTTTGTATGGAACTCAGATGAAACTTCTTTAGCTTAACAATCCTTTAGCCTTCTGTGCTTTGAAAAGTGACTTTGCTTGAAGAATGCAAGATTAAAAAAGCAAAATAATTAACAACAAAAAAAGAAGTTTCTTTATCCTTCTGGAAAATACATGATGCAATATATTGTTAAAACAAAGTCCCACAGCTCAGGATATATCCTACCTAGCAGGTAGATGTTTACGAGACAGTAGAAGCTTAAGGGCTTTGTAGATTAAAGAGACAGTCTCAGTCCCGTAGATCTTACTGCAATATCCAGTTTGAAGATGAATATTGAAATAGAGGAAAATATTTGCATTTCAGAATACAACATGATGGCCTCATTCACTTCTCCCCATATACTCCTTTGTTGTCAAGTCTTAACAGAAAGGATAGCTTTTTGGTAGAAATGTTCTTAAAACACAGACTTGCATGAAAAGAGATGTGGTGGACAGGCCAGAAGTGGTGACCCTTACCAATACCATGTTGACATGTGAGAGGACACAAAGACAGCAATTACATAGGCAGTGGCATAGGTCTGTATTATTAGAAGCCTACAAAATCTACCTACATATTTAATGAAAGGCTCTTCTGTAAAGAAAGGCTAAAGCTGGTTTGTGGGACTTAATCTGCTGTATTCCAGACACTCTGCAATTCTCTTACTCCTCTCACTTCTGCTCAAGAAACACGTACAAATCAATTTGGCATAGACAGAGAAACGTATGAAAAACGTTTGAGAAATGTGGTTTGTGCAATCTCCTATTTTGCACATATTTAATTAATTTTAAAACTACAATTCTCTGAAATCAAATCTCATCTTCATGCATTCCACCCTGAACACAAAAATTTTTCATGGAGAAGACTGATAACACAGACAGAAATATGCTTTCTCTCCTTCCCACAGAAGCAAGGTACTTGTTAGTTTAAGCTTATCATAGGTTTAAATGCCCCTATGATGCGCTTAAAGCTAACACTCACAAATTAAACTTGAAGTGGTAATTGCCTGCATTCAGACAGAGATGAGAGAACAAATTCAGGCTAATTAAAAATTCTCTCAATGGAAAAGGTTAAACTGTTAGTATAATGATTTCTCTTTCACAATTGCCTATATGCCTGTTATGACTGATCCTTCCCTGATTTGACGTCAGAGAAGGATGATACCAGCTGTGTTTTTCAACAGCTAGCAAACAAGATTTTCCCTTTCCTTTTCACGCCTTTTCTCCAGTTCTATCATTGCCTGTAATCTAAGATTAATTTCAATATATGTTTTTTTTCTGTATACTGAAGCTGCAAAACAGGGAATGCCACTGTTCTTGTCAATAGGGTTTTTTTTTTCATGGTATCTAACACACGCATCTTCTCTAAGCATATTTCTCCTTTCTTCTATTTATTATAACATCTGTTCCCACAATGTACTACAAGCCATCAAACTGAGAAGCTTACTACCAAGAATGCCATGTATCCTAGTACAGTGTAATAATTTAGAATATGATCCATCTCCTGATCACAAGAGATTACTACAGACTGATGTGCAGGATAGTTAACAAGCACATGCCTACAAACTCTGTAATACAACTGTTGCAATGTTCTCATTCATATCACAGAATCACAGGATGATTTGGGTTAGAAGGGACCCTAAAGTTCATTCAGTTCTACCCCCCTGCCACAGCCAGGGACATCTTCCACTCGACCAGGTTGCTCCAAGCCCCGTCCAACCTGCCCTTGAACACTTCCAGGGATCAGGCAGCCACAACTCTGGGCAACCTGCGCCAGTGTCTCACCCCCCTCACAGTAAAGAACTTCCTAGTATTTATTCTAAATCTCCCCTCTGTCAGTTTAAAGCCACGCCCCTTTGTCCTGTCACTACATGCCCTTGTAAAATATCCCTCTCTAGATTTGTCGGTCCCCTTCAGGTACTGGAAGGCTGCTGTAAGATCTCCCTGGAGCCTTCTCTTCTCCAGGCTGAACACCACCAACTCTGTACCTCCAAAACCAAGCTGAAAGGGGCATTTGTTATTCTGATATTGTGGTTTCTTATTATTATAGGTCTAAAGTAGAAATAGCCAGGCAATCAGTCTTTCTAACCAGATAAAATGCAAAGCATTATTATGGGCACCCTCAAGTTCCCTGCAGCATTTAGGTTGC
>JAOEHX010041299.1:61330-78867 GCA_025448015.1 Bolborhynchus lineola
AGGGGAAAGAAATTATTCTTTATAGCTTTGGGGATACTAAAGAAAATACCACCAGATTCCAGTAGAGTGCACATTAGTTGCTTCTGCATTTGACCATGAGTATCAGGGTTTGGTGAGTAGCAAAAGTACTCATGAGATGTCTGTCCACCAAGGCCTCTAAAACGAGCTTGCTACGGACAGCAAGATGCTTTATCTGCATTTAGCGTTATAGAAGGCCCTCTATTCTCTAAAGCCATAATGCATCCTGTCTGATACAACTCTCCTTTCTTCTGTCATTCTTTCACTTTCACCTTTTCTCTTCTGCTAGTTATAGATTTGTGGAGGCCTCCTTTTCTTAACTTTTGGACAGGTATGAAAATCAGTTCCATTTAAATCCTGCTCAACTATTTCAATAGGTGCACATCAAACAAGGAGAAATATTGCACCTGCTTAAATATTTCATGCAAATCTCCATATATATTTCTCATGATTAATGAAGCAGCTTCTTTATTACAATTTGTAGGTTCAGGGTTTTTTTTAATTCTAGTCAGAAAATATCCTGTAAAGTAGCGATCATATTGTTATATAATAACGCGCAGCTAAAATGCCACATGCCACCTATGAGGAGAAAGGACTAATTAGACAAAGATCAAAATATAGGAAGAAATGGGCTTTGGTCTAAAAGTGGTCATAGGCTTAAAAGTACCGCACATCTTCATTCTGCATGAGATTAAAAAATTGTAAAAAAGAGATTCTACATGAAACCTTCCTGAAGGAGAATCTTCCTGGAGAGAAGGAAGGAATAAGGCAGCTGAAACATTCCAACTGCTCAACTCTGTTTGCTTCTGAAGCTAATGATCTTTCCCCTCACTTACTGAAACCACCTATGTGACTAGGGCAAGAATTAGACTGGATTTTAAATGAAAAGTCAAGAATGTATTGCTGCTTCTTTACTGTTTTGAAGCCTTCAACAGGTACTTGTTTCCAAATCACTCAGGGACCTTGTGAAAAGCACTTCCTGTTTTTAGATCAAAAGCCATCAGGAAAATGTTTCAGTGTTTACCAGAAGAGTTTCTATTTCTTAATGACAGCAGAATCAACGGAAGAACTTCTTTTACTTCTTTTCAAGAACCAGTTCTACAGGTTTATGGAAAGACACTGTGGAAGAGTGATCTTGGGAAGAGTTGGGTGTACTGAGAAAGCCTGCATTGACTGTACTCTACAGAAAACATGCAAACTTGAGGCAATATTTGGTAACAACTGACATTATGATCAACTACTGCTTTTTGTACCTATTTCACCTCTTTTGACTGATGGCTTGCTCTAGGTAGATGTCCTGATCACCAAACCTGCAGACTACAGAAATAAGGATTACTATGGTCTGCATCTCATGACAGGGATGTGGTCTTTCACTTCGGTTACACCTGGCCACCTGACTGCCACTGATGCTTATATATTTCCATAGCCCCAGAAAGTCATAAAGGACCTCAAGTTTGAATTCAGGCTACACATGTGAGTAAAGAAGCAAACAGTGACACAGATCACTATAAGAATTATTTCTTACTTGTGCCTTGGGTCCATTTGGAAGCAACCACTTTTCATACCTCTTCCAGTCACACAGACACTAAATATGCTGAAGATGACTCTGTTCAAACTTCATGTAAGAGAGCTTTAAAGCTGGATACGGCCTGTGTTCTGGTGACATCTGTTGTAGTTTCATCTGTTTTCACTGGCTTATATCTACATATGGATGTTGTGCAAGTACCAGCTCTCTGCTGACTCACTCCAGGTCGTATCTGCCTACAGAGTTCTCTGGTCTGCTCCAAGAATACAGGATACGAATTAGCACAAGGTCAAACCCAACATGATACTGGGACTAGAGTGGGATCAAGTTAGAAATTGCTGAAAGGGATGCTTTTGGAAGCCCCTCATAACAAAAAGCATTCTTTCTTCCATGTTCCTCCTGACAAAGAGAATGCTGCTCACAAAAGGCTAATCTGTTTACAAGACATCCCTTAGCTAGTATTGTAATTTGTTGTACTACCGCAAAAGTCATTGTTTCAAATCTAAAGTGTCCTCTGTTATTTCCTCAGTTCCCTCCCTCTGGTCTCCACACAGACCTAGCAGATATTTGTGTTACCAGATGTTAAGAGGCTGGTATGCTGTACACTCAATGCTCTGCTTCCAGTTCCTCAGAAATCAAAGCAAGGAAATAAGAATTCTTTTGCTCCAGTAGTTATTTAAACAGTATCCCATTTGCCTGGCAACAGGAAAGGAGTGCATGTGCTGCAATGGAAAGGATTTGGTAATATCAACCTTTTTGCCTCCCTACCACATATTACAAGAGACTGAGCAATGTTCTCACACCAAAGTAGTACCTAAAAATGTCCTAAGTTTGTCAGAGGCAGGTAACAGGTTTAGCACAGCACAAAGTGAGGCTTCTGAAAGTACTAAAAACCTGTATTTTCCAAGCGTATAGATAGATGAAAAAATGTCTAAACCTGTCCCCCATTGAGACCAACGGGATCAAAACACTTCCAAGTCACAGTCAGACTGTTTTGAGTCACTTCTAACTTAACACCCTTCCCACACCTCCGAGTCCTTCAAGATTCAGAAAGCATGGTATGAGTCATGGGGTTTCGCCATTAAGGTCAAAGGGAATCCACTACTTTTTTCAACAGGTTCCTGATTTTCATCTTACTATTAACACTAGAGGGCTATCTGCCACCAAGCAGCTTCCTAGTAGTTACCCATTTTCAGTTCTCAGTTTGAAGATCCAGAGGTGCCCTAAATCATGTCCCAGGTGTATTTTTAAAAGCATTTTCCCCTTTTTCCTGTCTCTGATGGTGCATCCATAGTCAATTCCTGATTTGCTTCCCTTTTACACCATGGCTCTGAGCCATCTGTCTGCGGTCTCACCTTTAAAGCAATATGTCTGAGCAGATGACTTGCTGACATCCCACTCTATCTCTGGTCTTTTTTGTCCATTCAAAATAAGCCATTTCACTCTTTCCTCCAGTCTTTCTTGATAGCTTATTGACAAACCTATCACGTAAACCCAAATTCACACTTGGAGGGAAAAAGACAACAAAACCAACACGCAAACCTCAAACCCCTGATCTTGCTTAAAATGGACAACTACTGTATTTTCCAGATTCATAAGTCAGAGAGTTGTATACCAGATCCTCTCCTTCGTTCTAGAAACATCACTGCTAAATTAGATGAACTTAGCAAAAAAAACGGATATGGTCTTCTGCTACTGCATTCATAAAAGATCTGAACTGATCAATGGAAAGATGCATGTTGATGTTATGCATGTATAGCAGGCACATCCAACATGCATTTATTTTTATTAAATTTATAGCTTACCTTTCTGCCCATGACGACTGCTAAATTTATCTCCAATTTCTGGACGCCTAGTTTGCCTCAAAAGCATTTTGATCAAGAAAGCATCCTCTGCATTTGATGAAATCATTACTTTTTCAATATAAGAATCAGTTGCACCTTTGTAGCTAGTACAAGAAGAAAAAAGACAAGTTTTACATCTGTAAAGCAAACACAAGCTACAGTCAACTATATGTGTTTTGGGAGCTTCTGGCCAAACTGTAGGCTTCATGGAACTTAGATATAGGAAGCTAACAAAGATTATATAAAGTTCCAGACTACAGTATGTTTCTGTAAAAGGCTTAAAAGATACAACAGAAGCAAAGGGAGAATTAAGCTGAACACGTAAAGAACAAAGTGTATTTTTTTGTCATGTGGGCTCTTCTGGATGGAAAAAAGCTTCATAGTATATTGCAAAGTCTGGATCTCCAGTTAAACAAGCAAAAGCCAAATACAGAGTTACAGCTGACAAGGGAGTTTAAGGAACATACCATCAGTATTTAAGAACAAAATTATGGTATAATATCCTGACTGAAACTGTGCATCAGGTGCAGGTGTGGAAATGAACCAAGGGCAGAACACAGTACAAGGAACCAACAGAGATAAACCCTGGGGTCTGAGATGCAGAGATTTTGGGGAGGAAAAAAAAAAAAAAGAAAGAGGCAGATACCACAGAGCAGGAAGGAAACTATTCTGGTATTTGCTTTTTTCTACATATTGCAAAATATATTCCTTTGACTTTTCTAGAATTTAATATTTTCTCAGATACCTTTCCTCCAAGTACCTTCCCCAAATATAAAATTATGAAGCGACATACGTTACTGGCACATCTTTGTACTGTGGCTGCTGAGGCACTCCGCTTCCTTCCAGAGGCGTCTGGGTCACAGTTGGCATAGATTTGTTCACAAGGACTTGCTTATTTTCTACTTTCTCACCTATAAAGAACAAGGAAAAAAAGCACCATGAAAACATATCTGGCTACCTGTGTTAGAAATACATTTTAAGCTTTATAGAAAAAGGTAACCTAGAAGACTAACTGAAAGGAACATATCCAGGAAGATTGCCATGTCATTTTATTGACTATTATATGGTAAGGGAATCATTAAACTAGGCTGGGTTCTTTTGGTAACCAAAACAGAATAGATTGTATTCTGGTGCACTATGAGAACAGCTGTTCAACATACCCTCGGTCTAAAGAATATACAAAAAGCATCTGAAGTCATTTGCTGTAATTATGGAGAAAATTAACAAGCAAGACTAACTGGCAAATTTTAGGAATTCACACCTGTATCAGGGACATCACATCATTTCCACAATGAGTTATGTAAGACTACCTCCAGCCTCTCCTTGCACTTACTTTTTTTCTTCTATTGCTTCTGAGTCTCTTATATCAGCTGTTATCCTTTCTATTCCTTTATCCTGCCCTTCCCATGGCAAACCAGACCAGTAGCATACTCAATGATACAAATGCACATCAAATACTTGCCTCCAGCCTCCTCCACAAAATTACACTGAACTTCAGCCTATGTCTCTTTTCTGTCCACATGAACTATTTTACAGAGGTTTTTTACCTCCACACTGAGAACAGTGTCCTAATACTCCAGGAGATTCTTGCCTTTTTTCTTTAATTAACTTTGAAAGCTCAATTGTGATGTGTAAAAGAGCAAAAGTGACCCAGTTGTGTTGCTACAATGGAATTAAGTTTAGTGCATTTTACAGCACCTTTCTTATTAAGTCTTGGCAGATCTATTAAGACATTTTCTAATTGAAGGATGATAGTATGGGAGGATTCTTTCTCAAATTTATTTCCATTGGAAACTTACACACTTATCCTCGTAACTAAATGTAGTTGTATTTTCTTTTCTCTTTCCAAACATATTGCCCAAGTGTTAAAAACACAAGGTTTTACTTCCTCAAACAACTGCACTAACTGACAGCAAGGCAGGATGTTTTGACATGCGAAATCAAAGTAATAAGGAATCTATCCTTAAAAAGCAACAACAGAACATATGAAAGACAACAGTAAAAACCTACAGTATCAAAAGTTTGCCAGTTCAGGAACAGAAGAGGAATACAAGTTGTAATGCTTCAACAGATTCACACTGTTAAAGACTCACTCTTTCACTTAAATACAAAGTCCCCTAAATATAAAGCACAGAATCCCCCAGTGACTGGTACCCTGCTGCTTTCAGAAACTAACACTTTTTAATTTTCCATTACAATACAGTCACCTTCAAGAAAAAAATAACAAACTTATTACACTATGTATAAAACAAGGTGCACAAGAATTATTAACAGAACATTAATTTCTACCTCAGATTATGAACATGCTATGACTGAACACGAAGTCTGACATACCTGGAGAGCAGATACCATCAGCATCTAAAATTTCATGGCGCCAAATTGGTTTACGGGTAGCTGCATCCAACATCGGACCCATGACTTTATCAAATGTCTGGTTTGTATAGCGCTTCAGTGTACACTTGGCATTCTTATATACAAGACACCTTCCAAAACCTAAAATACAACACAAACTCATCTGCTTAGGAGTTCAAAGATTCTTTTTATCACATTATCAGAATAAAACAAGCATGCTGATCTACCTGCTGAGTGACAGAACATAAAGTATTTTTTTTATTAATCAGATTATTCATTGTCTTGGATATGTATACCATTGTACATGGACACTTAGTAGCTCACAATTTAAAAATCAGTTCATGCATGCTATTTTTTTTAGACATTAGACTACAGTCCAATTCTGAAGTTGTGCTAATCCACTTCCCTACCTCTGCGCGTGCACACACACACACACACACACACACACACATTTCTCTTACCTTTGGTGGTTCACAGAGAGACATAACACAGGAAAGAAGACCGTGACAGGATGAGAACAGCACCTCTTCCTCTCGGGAGTTCTAAGAAACCTGAACTTTTACTCATGTTTGTGGCTGACACAAGCTAGCCTACCAGGAAAGTACTGACTGAGCGTTTCATATATAATCACTCTGTTGCTCACTTTTTTCCCATCTGAAAGAATTCTGAGTTATATATATTGTTATGAAATAGGTTTGTCTTGGGTTTTAGATGAGAAAAGTAGCATCTCTAGAATTTCTCTCCAAGCACAGCAACTACCCACAACACTAAACACTTTCATCACATTTAGAATTACAACAGCCAAGAGAAAGGCTTTCTAATCATCCTACATTATTTTAGGTCATTTGAAATATCATTGCAGCCACATACAGTACATCTATATCTTTAGATTATGTCAAGTAACTCCTGACAAGCACCACAGCTCTCCCTGTAAATGCTACCAGTCTACCAGAAAAGAAAACATTCAGTTTTAAATCATGCCTGTTGTTGTTTTAGAAAAGGAGGCATAAATTAAATGCGGCAGACATTTAATGCCAAAGATACATGTCTAGGAATACTATTATTGCTGCCTAGCAACGAGGAAGAAGGGAGTGTAGGGGGAATGAAGTGATAGAAGAATCTGATTTTGGCCACCCGAAACTAAAACCAAGTTGATCACACTGTACTATGTCTTCTCTCAAGGGAATTTATTTAGAAAAGAGAGAGAGAGAGAAAGTTTTACAGCAACTCGCCTCCAACCCCCAGCAGCATTAATACAAAGCGCTGAAGAACTGTGGAGAGAGCGAGACAGGCACAAGCATTGGTTTCACTTGGTTACCTTATATTTGGTGCTTACAAACTTTTACTTAAGCTACACAGCACCGCAGAAGTTATTATTTTAAGGAGGCAGGTCATTGGTTTATCTCCGAATAAACACTAAATTATTTTGCTTTAGGAAAACACTATTATTTTCTCTCAGAAAGTAGACAATACTCCTGTTTCTCCCTCAGAGCATAAGTTGACAATGACACAAACTGCCACACGTTCCATTCCCTTCCCAAATACATTCAGAAATCTCATTTCATCTACTTTTTTTTTTTACTTTGAAAATAATGAGACACCCCCCCTGTTAGTAATGAACAGAGGTTCAGGTAACCATCTATAAAGCAAGCCCAACAGAACAGATGAAATAATAGCTCCTATTTTTTGTAAACTAAATATTTGTTTAAACGGGGATATTTATGTTTTTTTATTTGAGGTTGAAAGTTAGCCATTTCTTCTTATAATATCCACTCAGAAATTCATTCCCATGTTGGCAACTTTATCACACTATTGCAAGCACTGAGTTACAATCACTATTTATGCAGAAAACAAAAGCATACAAAGCAGTGATGGAATTTGATTTCTTAATTGGAGATGTACCGCTCATAACTGCAGTAAGAGTTATTCTAGGATAACACCAGGTGACAACAAGTTTATGAAAATATGTACTAGAACACATGCTAGAGAAGTGGATTCTTACCTCTGTCCAAAGAGGCCTTGTTTAAGACAAGAGCATCCTCAATATCATAACCACTGTAGCTCATCACAGCGACTGTGGCATTCTGTCCAGCAGGCAGTTTCTCAAAATCTATCAGTTCTATTGTTTTTGTTTTTACCATTGGTTTTTGAGGATAGGCTAGAAGGTACATGAGAGTATCTATCCTGTTTCTTTGATTGTATCCAATAGTACCTGTATGCAAATGAAAAACAAGTGTGTGAACAAAGTGAGTCATCTAGAAATGTTTTGGCTTAAAAAATTACTAAGATAAAAATTAACTAAACCCACAAACCAAGAAATTTAATCTAATAATAGAAATTCTTAAGGAAAAAAAGGTGGAAAACTGTGAAAGACAGAACTATAACTACTTTACATTCTTATATTTAAATAAAGATATAAGTGGCTTCGTCATTTATGTTTCCAGAAAGAATTACTTATTTTTATTTAAACACAGAAAACCTAAACATCAAGACAAAAAGAGCAACAACAAAAGAAATCAAAGTCAGGTCCTATACGACTGAATGCAAATGAGAATTTTTTAAGAATCACGACACTGACTAAAACTGCAAGCATGAAGTTTTATTCATATCACTCTAATAGCCATAGGGTTTTCTCTGGAGAGCTGAAATGGATTCCATAGACCTGATCCAAAATTTCATGAGAATCAATAGAAAGATTCCCATCAAGGGGAACTGTGGATCAAGCTCTGTGTCTTTCACATCATATTTCCTTCCTTTTCTGGGCAATAATTAGTTCAACAGCAGCCTGCGTTAGAATGTCACAAAGCACGAACAAAGCATACAGTTAGCAGCAGCCAAGACTGATTTACTTTCTGAAATTAGAGGCATCACTGCGAGAAAAACTACAGTAGAAGTTCACTCACAATATATTTGTCTTTTTACATGAAATTAATTTTAAATTTATGGTTCAGAACTCAATCCTTTGTATAGACCTCCCAGCTTGAGACTGAAATTTTTGGCCCTGTCCCATCAGACTGCCAAAGTGTCTTCTGAAATCTGAGGAAAAAATAATTAACACCCAGCAGGGAAACATAAACCGTTGTGTAGCAGAACAAAAGTTAAGGCAATCGTATGTTATTAGAGTTTGCTGTACCAAGACTATGCTATGTCTCTAAGCAATTAAGAAATTATAGTCTGAAAAGTTAAAGTTTTAGAGCTTTAAGTGGTAAATATTCTGCAGTGCCTGTGCTTAGCAGGTAAGTCTTTCAAAACTTTTTCATTTTCTCCTGCAATTTCAGAGGCTGTCTGCTTTCAAGGAAAGGTGAAAACAGACAGTGTATAATGAAGACTTCACATAGCCAGAATATAGTACAGCTGAACACAGATCTGCTCCGGGAAGGGCAGCTTCATGTTTTAGATGCGTATACCTGCAGTTTCCAATTTCCTGCATTTAAATAAAATGTCTAAAACCAGGCAGCATCATGAGCATTCCAAAGACCTATCCTGTCCTTGGCACTAACTAAGCTCTCTCTTCTAAACCACCACAGGTCTAAAGGCAGGTTTAGATTAGACATTAGGAAGGAATTCTTCCCTGTGAGGGTGGTGAGGCACTGGCACAGGCTGCCCAGAGAAGTTGTGGCTGCCCCATCCCTGGCAGTGTTCAAGGCCAGGATGGACGGGGCTTGGAGCAACCTGGTCCAGTGGGAGGTGCTCCCTGCCTGTGGCAGGGGGTTGGAACTGGCTGAGCTTTTAAGGCAACCCAAACCATTCTATGACTCTGTGATGATTTCAAAGGACAATAATGAGGAGATAGCTCAACAGATACTGTCTGAATATAAATTTTTATAATTGACTCTTGTACACTTCTGTTTCTCACTTTTGAGCAGCTGCCTTTCTTTTTTTTTTTTTTTTTTTGAGAATGAAATTAATAATCTCTGAGCAGTATTTCCTGTGTCCCGTAAGAAACAAGCTCATAGGGCCTGGATTCATCAACACTGAAGAGCTTCCCAGTCACTCTCAAGGCCCACAGTCTGAGGGTCCTATTACTTCTGATATTGTCTTAGCCTAAGTATTACACATTGTTTTCATTCCACTTTGATTGAAAAAAAACCAACCCTTGGTTTTCCTACTACACAGGTCGGAAAATTCCAAATAAAAAACTTAAGGTTTGGACCATTTTTCCCCTCTGCACCTAAAATGTATAATCTGAGTGCTTTCAGGATAGGTTTTCTGCTGCAAAGCTCGTCTTCAAAGTTTCATGGATAGGTACATTTTCCTGTTGTCGAGAGAAATCTTCTCCCAAGAAAGCCATGCCAACTTTCACTTTTTAAATGCCTGCAATGTTTTTCTCCTCTGAGATGCTTATATGCTGTACCTGCTATGGTTCACTGGTTAGGGATACTAAGATGCAACAATGTCCAGATAGCACCTGATCATAGCTAAACTTGTCTTATACCCCAGTAAAAATCTGTGGAAATCCCCTATATATCAAGGATTACAGCTGACACTTTTACTTATTTCAGCCAATGCAATTATTTCTCTCTCAGAGCTTCATGTATTTCAAAGTTGGTGGTTTTTTATCAGAGGTTCAGATGAGCCTAAGAGAACTACTATTGTTTCTATCAGACAAGAAGCCATGAGTGATGGACATCACCGAGACTTTGAGCCTCAAAAGTAAACTGTATTTGGTCAAGTCTTCAGGAGTTGAATGCTGCATCGTATCAAATAGAAAACATATACATATGTACAAATGATGGATATCCTAGCAAGAAGGAAGCCAGTTAGAGAATGATTCAAGTGCACAAGTGAAATAAATTAGCCAAAAAGCATGCCATATGTCAACAGTATTTGTCCTAATTGCTATGATTTAATGGTTATACAAATAATGACTTCTCTAGACTGGTCTAACAAACCACAGCCTTAAATTACAACCTGCTTATTTAAAATTAAGAAGCAGCTCTTATCTTCTGAGGACTGGTGTGTTGGGAAGAGACCTCACTGTGAGTATTGAAATGGGGGAAGTCACGAGCTTTATTCCTGTTTTCTCTCTGAAAGAACAGAGCCCTTGTTTGCTTCAGCCAAACAGCCAAGCAAAAGTAAAGTATAATTAAAGTTCACCATAACAAAACCCACTCACAATGACCCACGTTTATAATGATCCCAACAGCAAGAACCAATTTTTTTCCTCATTGGTAATTAGCCCTCTTTAAAGCAAAACACACAAGGTTGACCTGTATACAACAAAGATAATTTTCTTGCTTTTCTCTTTCCTTTTTTTTGCTTGGTGCATTGTGAATGCATGCGTGCATTCTTCCGTTTTTTTCCCCATTTCCTGACTTCTTATTTTTAAGTATCATTTGATCATTTTTTCAGTGTGAAGTAATCACTATAAAAATGCTATCTATTGATATTTAGCATAAGTAGGGTATTTTTACTCTGATGCAGAGTTTTGAGAACTCACCAGAACAAACAGCCAGCTAAAACAAACATTTATTCAATTCTCTGGTGTATTACTTAGAGCAACTTTACATAGTACAATCAAAATAATATGGATACAGAAAACAATCTACTTGAGATATGAGCCAAAAGGGCTATTATTGCACATGCCAAGAAAGGAACTGCCGTACTACTGTATTTCTCCTGATTTCACCGTGGATTTTCTACTATTCCATCCTTACATATGAGCACAAATCAACAGAGAAAGGAATTTTTAAATGTTCCACTAAGCCTTGTAGAAGGGACTCCAACTCATCTCAGAGGGATTTTCACAGTACACATATTAAGTGATCTGGGTGTTCAGCATTTGAAATACTCTTTTCACCATAGAAGGATTAAGAAATAGTTAAAAAGATTACAGGTAAACTGGGATTAGTAGTCTGGGTCATTTCTGTCCCAGCACTTCTGTGCCTGCTATCAGAGAGAGAAGAGCTGGCAAAAAGAGATTGTGTCACAGAGCACAAATGCTGCTCCTCAAAGAACAGTGGCAAAACTGAGCCCTGACCCCAAAATGCCCAGGTCCAGCTGTGATGACCAGCAACAGCTGGTTTTGCTTTGAATTTTGTTTCAGTTCTCTGTTAGCTCTCATCCTACTAACACGCCTTTCATAACTGTCGAAACCCAACAACCCCTAGCACTCAGTTCCTTGAAGTACATTTGTCTTCCCAACTCAATTTTAACATATTCAGCTGGTTACAGTACAAGGTAAGGCAGCATATAAAGGGCTTTGCTACTTCACAGAAGCAAAGCAGTACGTACACAATACAGTAAGAGGGTTTTTTTCTAATATCAAAGAAGTTGCTTTAACATAAACATCTGCAACAAAGCTTGTCCACCTACCACCCTCCCTCAAATACTTCTTTTTCACAGGTTAAAGTAATCTTTAGCACCCAAACCCTTCTTTCCTTACTCAAGACTCACGTAATGACATATGGGTTGAAAGTGCAGCTCACAGTTGTGCTGTGAGAGTGTACAGCTTGCTTTGTGTACCCACACTGCTGCACTCACAGATGTGCATGTGCAATATGGTAGATTACTGGCAGGAAAATGTGCATGTTTTAATTTCTGACATTAGGCTTTTATACAACACTTCACAGTCACAGAGGCACAGTGTGTCAAACTATGTCTTAATGGACTTGAGAAGCTCCATTTAAAATGATTTCACTAACTGTAGGAGCCTTTGATCTTCTTAAACATTATTTTAGCAACACATGGAATACAAACAGCACAGACTCTTGTATTTTAAGCTTACATACTTCTCAGATTTAAACTACAACTGTTAACTTTGCACTGAAATGTCAATATTCAACTAAGGTCTTTGCAGCTGCTGTTTTATTTGCCACATAATCATAACTTCCCCTCAGTCTTACAGTTTGACCTGCAACATATGGTAAATTATCTATGCCAAAACAGAGGGATTTCTTTCAACTTCATTTCACTGAAATCCAGTTACTCAGCCGTATTCCTTCAAGATGACTCACCCTGCCCTTGAAACGGACACCTTTCCGGACATTTAACGCTTGTCAGGTATACTGTATTACAGACCCCATTGCAAGCTCTGATGCTCACTCTCCATTTACTTGTGCTTTCACACCCTTCCCTGTCTTGATGTTGCTTAAAAATAGAGCTAGGAGCGTCCAAAGCTGCTGGCACAGACCTGTGACATGGTCAGAGGGGGTCAGTGTTGAGTAGCACAGGGCTCTCTCCTCCCAGTCTGAGCCCCAGGGCTCTCTCCATGGCCCCAGGTTTTGACAGCCAAGCGAATGGCACAGTGAACTTGGACATGAGAGTCTCTACATGGCAATGCTGGACTAGGAGCTGCTCAACAATTTCAGTATGGAGAAAGAAAATAAGACAGGTCCTGAAAGGTGGGGGTTTGAAGCACTACATCGCATCTCTTCCTAAATATAAACAGAACTCCGCCTCCAGGTGGAATGTTTCAGGAATATCGTCTAAGTGTCAATTGACCAATAAATGTAGAGAAAAATCTTTTCTGCCTCTATATATTGTCACTTATGGTGACTTTTTATTTTTTTTTAACAGTTACTACAAAAACCTTCAGGCATTTGCAGACACTTCAGGTAGAGGAAAATACAGCTCAGGTCATGTGCCAACTTTTAAAATGTACTTTTATCTAGCTGCTTATTCTTTGAGTCAGGTGTTTTGTCATAACAAACCGAAACAAAGGCTTTTTTTATTGCTCAAGATATTCAATGGCTTTTGTGTTCCTAGCGTCAGCAGGAACGTCAGAGGATTGTATCCAAGGAGCTAAATGTGCAAGACCTAGGGTCAAAGCAGCTGAATACACCAACCTCAGAAAACACAGACAATGAATTGCAAATGACACTCAAAACAAAACGGGAAAAAAACCTTCACACAGAAAACTACAAAAGAACTCCACAGATACTGAATTGGCTTTCTGTACACACTGATCCTGCTTAACTGTGTGTGGTAACTAACCAAACCTTCTGAGACTAATAGTCATAAAATAGAGACTCGGGGGTGGAGGAAAGATAATGGGATGGGGGAGAACTGTAAGGAAAAAGATTGCACCGCTCCTCTTCATTTTTAAATGTAAAGGGAGGATATGCATCTGTTGCTATTTTCTGCTATTTTGAAGCACCAAACATGACAGTTCAGCACAAGGCAGTTGCTTTGCCATTAATTTTGCTGGAGAAGTCTCACAAAAGGTGCAGTGTTTCAGTTCTGAACACCCAGCATCCAACAAATGGTTTAGTAAACCTAATAGAACTGGTAGTTTTTCCATGACACAGAGTTGTCCTACTGCAGGTCTCAACTTGTGAGCAGGTCACCAATAGAACACATAAAACTGGTATGTACAGCACCAGTCTGAATACAGCTGTCTAAACTTGATGTACTACTGGTCAGGTTCTTGGGATTCACTCTGGCTTGATCACAGGCCATATGACTTGGATGCTTGAATGTTAGTTTAGCTGTGTATTAAAGGAAGGATTATAACTTACCTAGTGTCAATTACCCACAACAACATATGTAAAACCATTGGGTTTTCATGAACAACTATCACATTTGTAAAAAAAACTATTAAGTGGTGCAGTTTTCAGTCATTTTACTGAGAGCTGTTACTTGCCCTCTTCATCCAAACCAGAAAAAAGAACACACTCGGAATTATAGCTGCAGGAAGTGCTCAAGTAACTAAACATTTTCTTTTACATTTTTGATTCCTCTTTTCTAATATCAATGTAATTACTTATTTATTCATGTTTAGGACACCTACTTAACTATTCAGGGAAATTCTCCTCTTTCCATGCTCTGTCTCTCTTTGTGAGAACACTTTTAAACTCTTTTTGTCTGGAAACCCACAGCATATTATAGCATAAAGAGGAAAAAAACCTGTCAACCTTGCAGCTATGCTGAAAATGTGAAAATCATGACAGTTATATAAAAAAAAAAAAACAACAAAAAAGCAACAGTGCCCCAGTTTCTCCATTTTTGTTTAAAGTATTAAGACCAGCAGATATGATTAATCTTCATTGAGTAAAACTGAATGGTATTTTTGCTTTTAATTCTTCCACCTTTCACAAGTAAATTCTTTCTTCCTCAAAGCTAAAAAGAAGAGCCGATTTCCTCTTCCCAGCAAAGCTTTTACATGAACTAGAAAGAAAGAATTTCTGGTTTCTTTTGCTGCTTACCTTCAATAACTACCTAACACTCAAAAAAGGAATAAAAAAAGGCTTACCCATTGCTTGTTTCCCCATGGCACACTGGTAAGTGTTTCGTGGGGACTGGTTGTGGTGAGGATAGGGAATCAGTCCAGCACAGACACCAAGAAGTGTGAAAGGCTCGATCTCCAAATGTGTTGTATCTCTTAAAGGAAAGAACACCAATTATAGCAGTCTTGTGAACAAATATCTTCACTAGAACTTGTTTAATTCAGCAGTATCTCATAATACTTCAGCTAATTCAGTTTTGGAAAATGTAAGTCAGCAGGACATCAAAATATGGATTCACTATGGGATTTATTTTATTATTTTTTACAAAAAGCTTTATTTTAGCTTTAAGCGTTCCCACGTGAGAAGAAATAAAGGAGAAATAAATGAGGGTTTACAAATATCCATCGTGGAGAAAAAGCCTCCAGATAACGACAAGCTGAGGGAGCTCAGTAAGACAATAAATCATCACTTTATACAGTAAGACCTAAAATGCCTTAAGGAGTATCTTCTCACGTAACGAGAGTCCTCCACATGAAATTACAAATCTCAGAGATCTTAGGAATCCACTGGGGAGGTGGAGGAAGGAAGAGCAAGACAGATTCAGGTACTGGAAAACATAAAAGTGTAGTTTTAGTTTTCCAAGGTCTGTTACGTAGTCATTAGAGGGAAAACATCTACATCCAAAACAGATCCAGTGCCATAAGGCATAATAAAACACTACTGGAAGAGCTCTGCAAATATTTTGCAAGTAATTACATTGTTAAAAGGCAGTATTGATAACATAAAAAGACAAGGATGAGGAGTAACAACTGAAAAATACCAAAATCTGTTCCACTTGGCATGACCTTCAGAGCAGAAAGTCCATGCTCAATAAAGACAATTAAACCTTAACATGCATTGGGATCAAGTGGAGAGACTAAAGACTAAGGATGGAGTGTACAATAAAGCTTGGCTGGAGCAGATCTGAATTTAAATCAAGATACGTAACTATGAAATAGGGAAATTTGAATTAAAGATAATATTACCTAAACCTATGCAAAGAATATTTTTCACAATGTTCTGGAGTTATCACACAGAGCTTGTGTTTAGGCATGCATTGCTTTTCCCACACGCCTAACCCACTGCATTATGAGAATCCAGTCTTTAATGTTTGACTTTTCTTAGAAGTCTTTTGGAAGACTTTTTAAAATTAGTTAATCACATTAATTTGATTACAAAACTTTTAAGGCCTGGCAAAAGAAATGACTGGCAAAATCTTTACAACACTTAAAAGCCAGCAAAGCATCACAAGCTCAGAAAGGCTGAGGAATTACCCACAAAACTGAAGATAAGGACCAGCAGGAACTTACATAAACAATGTATGTACTACGGGAAAAAATGAAGTCTGAAAACTGAAAAAAACAGGAAACCCTGAGGAGCCAACCTACTGAAATGATCTATCATACCCAGAAATCTTTAGAAGTCACAAATATGCTTACGCAACCTAAAAATCACCTGCTGGTCAGAGGAGGGCCACTATTCTTCTTCACTTGATAAAAAGCAGCTATGTTAACTGAAGCCTGGCTTAAGAAAATACGAATGGCAGAATCCTAATTGTAGTCAAGTAATTGCAAAATGGTCTCAGGAGCAAGTAGCAAACTTAAAGCACAGACCGCTCCCCATTCTGCAGAACTTCACAGAACTGCTGACACTTCTCAAACAATAAAACAAAAGGCTTAAGACTTACTGACAGTGAAGTCAGCAAATTTGTTCAGAAGGTACTAGGGCATGGAACTACATACATATTTTCAGATAGGGCATTCAATACAACTATTTTTTCATTTTTCCTATTTCAACCAAAGAAGATGCAACATCTGCAGATCCTAGTATTCCACATATATTATGAAGTATTCCACAGTGCTAATAAGGGATCTTCAAACTTTACAGAGCAGTTTAATTTCTGCAAGTCAAAATGTCACTGCCAGAAATTAGCCCAAAAAAGGGAGGTAATCTCATGAGTTTGAAAATCAGAGTTACAAATGTGTGAAGAAGAAATTGAATGCATTAAATGGAGTCAAATCCTCCAAAGAAAAAAACCCTAATTGGATTGGGAAGGTAAAGAGAGGATACTGTAGCTAAAAGAACCCTACATTACAAAAGCAGGAATGTTAATGGGATACTTCACAATAGTGGATTGCATCAGTTGTATTACCAGAACAAGCTGTACCAACATGGTTGCACCATTTAAAATGCAAGATGATGAGGTGGGGGAAGGGGGTACACAAATTAACTCCTCAGGATGTAGGGAATATCACTACTAAACACAAGGAGCAACATGCTCATCCAGTGTAAGCTCAAATACTTATGGCACTGTTAGCTATAAGCACTGAAGCTAAACCCAAAGGAAATTGATGTCCTGGGTTCAGCAGTAGCAGTCATTTTTCTCCTTCTTAGTACCTGGTGCAGTGCTGTGTTTTTGACTTTCAGCCTGGCAACAGCGCTGATAACACCGATGTTTTCAGCAGTTGCTCAGTAATGCTTACCCCGATCAAGGACTTTCTCAGTCTCATGCGCCGCCAGGGAGGAGGGGAAGCCAGGAGGAAGCAGAGACAGGACACCTGACCCAAACTGACCAAAGAGGTATTCCATACC
>JAOEHX010041301.1:0-14586 GCA_025448015.1 Bolborhynchus lineola
AGAGCTTCTTCTTAATGTCTCATCTAAATCTCCCCTCTGACAGAACAAAGCCATTCCCCCTTGTCCTGTCACTACAGGCCCTCGTCAAAAGCCCCTCTCCAGATTTCTTGTCAGCCCCTTTAGGCACTGGAAGCTGCTCTGGGGTCTCACTGGAGCCTTCTCTTCTCCAGGCTGAACCAGTCCAGCTCTCTCAGCCTGTTTCTATAAGCAGAGGTTCTCCAGCCCTTGGAGCATCTTTGTGGCCTCCTCTGGACTTGCTCCAACAGCTCCACAATTTAATGAGTTTTGAACCAAAAACCAGAAAACTGTAGAACATTCACTGCACCAACTAAGGCTTTGGGTTACTCTTGTCTTTGCTCCCTGGTTAGCCAGACAGGTGAAAGAGCTGCAGGTCATAAATTACTAATGTAAACTCAAAGAAAGTGAGCCTAAAAAGTACTTCATTCCAAAGGCAGAATTTTTTTTTGTTTGTTTTGTTTGGTTTGGTTTTTTATGTAGTAAAATTAGCCCCATAGGAAACATGAGAATTTGCCTCCAACATAGTAAAAGTAAACTATCACTCACTTACATGGGCAATATTTACACTATAGTTTACATTGAAAGGATAATGCTGAAGTAAGAAAGCCAATGGAGACTGCTGTCATGAAGAGTAAACTCCTTCCTTTGAAAAGGGGAAAAAGAGAAAGCACTTCAGAGTTGGACTACTATGGGTCAGTGTCTTTTACTTGTTGCCAGACAGTAAGGCCCTAAAGTACTCTTTCACAATCTGGAAGTCTATGTTTCAGTCCTTTAAAGTGATCACAAAGCACACAAGATGTTGTAAGAAAGCACAGACAAAAAAAGCTTGTTTTTCAGACATTCAATAAAGTGATTTCTTACTAGAAGAAGCATTTTAGAAGTTGCCATCACACAAAAGGACAAATTCTAGGTCACCTGTTATACCCAAAAAATTAAGTACTGCTTCAAAGTTGTCAGGTTATTCAGGATGAACTCAGGACAGAATGCTATCCTTAAGGGACTTCAGTATCAGAGGCAACCTTCCTCAGAGGACCTCAGCGTTCCTTATGAGCTATGATCCCTCACTCCATCCTGGACTACTACCTACCTGACTTCTTTACTTCAGTTATGCCACTGATTTCACCCACTGTTAAACCTACCCCATTCTAAGCTCTCCAATTGGGCTATTTACTGACACATCCCTCCCCCCACCATCTAGAGCAGACTATCAAAAGGATTAAATAATTAGCACCACAAACCCCTGCCTAAAAAGCTACCAAATTTAAGTAGTTACTGTACTTGCCCTTACTCGTGTAAATTTCTGTAACTGAGCTTCAAATGAAACACTCACTATGGTCATATCATTACAAATCTTATTACAACTACTAAGCACTTGGCTGCTTAATCATGAGTGAAAACAAGAGTTCATTCCAGTTTCATATTCCAAGTTTGAAGAGCCACCTGAGTGACAAAGAGATCAGCAGGTGGCTTACAGCATCTTCCAAAGTAATGCAGATGATCATTTCATGCATTGTTTCATACTCAGCTTTGCTCAAGAATCCTGATGTCCATCAGACTATATCTGCAATGAATATTCCAGGTCAACCAGGATATTACAGTAAGCAGCAAGAAACACAGGAAGCTCAGAAGCACCCACTGATCATAAATTGTGAACAGAAGTCCAGAGGTTTTCCATGTGTATAAGTACAATTACTGCAACACATACAACTCCTTTCATAGAGGAATTTGTAGCCTTCTGCTTCATATTTAAGTTACTTAGAAAAAGAAAAGAAGTCTTGAACTCATTAGCCTTTTACACAAATATTTACTGGATTATAAATAAGAATGGGACCACTGAAGATTGGTTCTGTGCAGTTTTGTAAGGTGGTTGTTTGCACAACATCTCAAAGCCTGGAATCCTAGCACATGATAATGCTTCCTCCATTAACATAAATACACAAAACCTGCTATGACTGTAAATTTTCATTGCCATGATCCTTCCAGGGTGAAAGCTCTGGTAGAATGCTTCTCTCTTCCTTAGTTCTGGCCCTGCTGTTAGATTTTATTCTTCCATGTATTAAAACTATCACCCCACCATAAGCACTCAGTAAAAAAATACTACCTCTATGCAGGTTTCCTGACAGACTTGTGCTTTCACCACAGTCATTTAAAAAGCACTAGATGGAGATACAGTGTAAGGGAGGGTACCACAAAGGTAGACTTAGTCATTTTTAGAGGGAAAGTTACATCCCAGATCATACTCTTAAAAACCCCCCTACAAGCTCCACACTTCCAACATTTCACATATTTTAGCAGGAAGGCAGAGTTTGAAAATATTTAAGTTGCTGTAATTACACTGGTCTTCAGGGATGGTGCATCTACCACCTCCCTGGGTAACCTGTCATAGTATTTTACCACCCTCATTACAAATTTTTTTTCCTCACATCTACTCTGAATCTGCTCTTTTCCAGTTTCAAACCATCACCCCTCATCCTACAGAGGCCAGCTCTGGCTAGCCAATGCAGAAGTATGTTAGCAGTACATTCTCAGAACCATGGATAATGCCCTGCTGGTCAGACATCTCAACACTCAAATCACACAGCCTTTTAGCAACTGACTCAAAAACCTGCTTTACCTTTATCTTTGTGTTGAGTGAGCCACAGTGACAAGTGGGAACTGAAACACATGATAGGCAGAGGTTCCTAACATGAGAACACACTGCCCCAGGCTATCTCTGCATAGAATGTTTTTTTCAGCAAGCAGCCTACACTCTTTAGCTCTCGCCTTAACAGGGCTAGTCACTGTAGTCACCATGTGATGCTATTTGCCCATAGCTGAACATACAAAGTTGGCATGTAAGAAATGGCTCAGAGTAACGACGGAAAATCTAGACTTCTGGGTATTTGGTGTGTCTCTAATTCTGGCTGCTGTCATGGCAGACACTTAGCAGGGCTGACGTGCCGTGTTCTGAATATGCACCATCTGCTACTTGTTAGCTGAAGAAAGCAGCAACATGCCACCACTCACTAGCTGCTGCTCATTAGCTGACAAAAGCTGTTTGCAGTGTCTGCCTTGTTCTTTCCGTAATAACCTAATGTAAAGATGTACAAAGAGCAAAGGAAATAGGAAACAAAGATGACAAAAGTAGATTATGAGCTTAACTAAGAATATTAGCATATTCTTATACCTCAAGAAGAGAATCCTTCCAACAATGGGATGCTGTGGCCCCAAGGAACATGTCAGCAGGTATATATAACGGTCATCACTAAAGATAACCCATTTACCTCAAAACGGTAAGCCGACATTTTGACCTGTTTTTCACTTGTTTGACACAGGGTCCTTGTGCAGGAGGTCCGTGGCTGCCCCATCCCTGACAGTGCTCAAGGGCAGGTTGGATGGGGCTTGGAGGAACCTGGTCTAGTGGAAGGTGCCCCTACCTGTGGCAGAGGGTTGGAACTGGATGAGCTTTGAGGTCCCTTCCAACCCAAACCAGGCTTGGATTCTATGGTAAAGTCTAAGTGAGACAGGTTAATTTTTTTAACTTTCTTTTTCTTGCTGTTGCAATACAAGCCTGATGCTTTATAGAGACTGCAAAGTTCCAGATATTTTATACAGATACTTTCAGTGCCTTAGAAAGTGAGAAAAGCTCACTGGCTTAAAGAACTATGTATGGAGATTTCCACAGCATAGTTATTAAAGCCCCCTTATTTTAAAAGGGATGGATAACTGGTGGTAAAGAGAAGGTATCAAAGTTTTAAAGAAGCAAGATGTTTTAACAAAACACGGTATTTCTAGCCAGGTAGTGTGGCAGAAGCTCTTCTTTCTTCCTTCTGCTCCACAAGCAAAGCTAATGATGTCTTGGAAGAGTCCTTGGAAAGGTAAGCGTCTTACAATTCAGTTTCAGTTTAATGAAAATCTCCATAAAGTATATATGTGAAGGACCAACACTCGTCAGATGAAAAGCAGTAACTTCTCAGAAATATCTCAGCCACTCTGGAATCCCATGAAATTTAAGGGGTTTTCCATTGCCAGCTGGATTTTAAATCCTAGTGTTTTGCTGCAGCATCATGTTGCTGTCTGGGTAAAACATATAGGCTAGGAAGTTTAATGCTAAATAATGGCTGAATAACATTAACTGAACCTTAGTTAATGCTAAGAAAAAGATGAAATCACAGAGGAGAACGAGATCAGACTTTTTTTAGCTCCCTAGAACAAGGAGTACTGTAGAAAGCATTAAAACATGTAAATAATATTAACCAACTCATTTGATCTATTTTACAGAAAGTATTAAGTTTCAAAGGGTTCAGAATTACATTTTGAGAGGAGAGATCAAAAATAATACGATACAGTCAATGATTTTGAAATGAAAGGAATTAATCTTGATGACAGTGGAGGTCAACTTAAAGCATTAGGCCAGTGTGCTGGAACAGTACATACATGATCCCTAAAAACCACAGTCTTCCACTGAAAGAAAGTAAATCAAGTCTGTCCCAATATAACCATCTGTGAATAGAGGTTTGGGTACCAGCTACCAAGTACTGTATTGAAATTGGACACTTTGAAGAACGTTAAAGACCTGATATAATAAGGAAGGCTGTACATTTTTTTCATAACAACAACTAAATTATAAAACTGGCAGTAGTTTTGTTGCTTCCCTAATACACACTACAGAGCACACCGGTAACACTACACAGCCAAGCCTTGTAATATTAAGCATGTTAAAATCACAGCAATGTCACTTACGGCATTCTCGCTCATCACTGTCATCAAAGCAGTCTGGCAGCCCATCACACTGCCAGGCCCCGGGGATACAGCGCCCGTTACTGCACATGAAGTTTCCAGGAATGTTGCATTCATTTGTGAAGTTATTCCCAGGCAACAGTTGGCTCTCTGAGACAAAGAAAAGAACAGAAAAGTTTACAGGGGATTTTAAGAGAGGCAGCAAAAGCAACCACTGAGCAAGGTGTTTATCAGTGGTTGAATGAAGACAAGACAAATGGATCCTGACCCTGGAAGTTTTTCTCATTATCCTATCAGTCTCCTGAGCATGGTACTCACTAGTACTTTCTTTTCCCTAAATTATCATTTTAGCTGCTCTCCATTCACACTCCCCACTTCACACATTTCTTTCTTGCCATTTTCTTTCTAGGAACACACATGGAACCTTCTATGTATCCTCAGGTCAAAGCCAAGTGTTAAAAAAATACAAAGAAAGATCTCTCCTTCACAGGGTCAGTGTAAAACGCAAGTCAAACGGACAAGGCTGTAGGAATTCACCTTCATACTCTCAACCTTTGTAACATCAGTACATAGCTCTGCAGAATATTCTTCTGCTGTTACTCAAGGGGGAGGAGCTACATAACATACTGACTAACTTCTACTAAGTTTCTGATTAACTTAGAATTGAGGTTCTTGGTATTAATCTAGTCCCCTGGACATCTGTCCCCAGGCTAATAAGGCAGTTGGCAATCTAAGAGTCTGCCAGGTGGAGGGAGTCTGGCAGTAGGATGCTATTCATCAAGAAAACAGCACAAGGGGAAACCTAAAGATTTGCCTTTAAGATTAAACACAGCTCTAGTCAGCCATTTTAATCCACGACGTTCCCCACTTTGCGCATTGCTTTTGGAATGCCGCTATCACAAGAACACGGAGTTCAGTGAAAGAAGATGACAACACTCTGGTTTTAATAGGCAACAAAATGGCATGTCCTGTTGTCAAGCGGGAGGGAAGCTGCAAGCCAAGGCAGCAGATGAGGAAAGAATATCCTTCCCTTTGTCTTCATCTGTCATGTTCCAGACTAGTGCTACGCAACATGCACTTGACCATATTACAAAAAACTGAAGCACAAACCTTCACACATAAGGGTGGAGGTGTCACAGAAACATCCCTCCTCATGCCACCTGCCTGCAAATCTTTATGGTTCAACACCAGGCTCATGCTGAACATTCGGTTCAACACCAGCAGGTCAAGTGCCCCACACTTCAGGGCTCCATGGGGCACCGAGCAGATCACAGCTGCCAGGATCAGCACTTTCAGGGAAGACCCTTTCCTAGCTTGTTCCTGCAGGCCCAGGGAGGAACCCACTCTGTACAGGCATTTTTGAAACTTCAGCTGCCAAAACAATGAGCCTGTAAACACAAGGCTCTCCACAAACTCCTGAATTTGCCAAATATAGATTGGTCATAAAGCATCCAAGAGTTTCAACAGCAGAACCTAAATCCTTTCTCCACACTCCCCCTAAAAAATAGCTTTCAGATCAGTAAGACTTTTCTGTAAGTTGTAACAACGTTCATTAGAGAGAATTTATAAGTTCTGGCATATTAAGGCCAGGTTGGATGTGGCCTTGAGCAACCTGATCTAGTTGCAGATGTTCCTGCTCATTGCAGTGGGGTTGGACTAGATGACCTCTGAAGGTCCCTTCCAACTCAAACTATTCTATGATTTCTCCCTGCTGCTCTTTGCTACCTTCTTCTCTCATCTCATACCTACATCTCTCATCCAACCCACTCCACTCCCACAGGGAAGCTGTGAATATTCAAAATAAAAAATCCTGCTGCCAACACCAATGTGAAACTCTCATCTAGACTTCGGCAATTTCCTAGCTAATACTGGATACCAAATCTGTCTCCTACGGAGACAGGCTGAGAGAGGTGGGCTTGTTAGCTGGGGAGACCTTAGAGCAGATTTCAGTGCCTAAAGTGGCCAACAAGAAATCTCAAGAGGGGCTTTTTAACAAAGGCCTGAAGTGACAGGGCTAGGGGGAACAGCTTTAAGCTGACAGGAGATTCAAATGAGGTATGAGGCAGAAGTTCTTCCCTGTGAGGGTGGTGAGGCACTGGCACAGGCTGCCCAGTGAAGCTGTAGCTGTCCCATTCCTGGCAGTGCTAAAGAACAGGTTGGATGGGGCTTGAAGCAACCTGGTCTAGTGGAAGGTGTCCCTGGGATTCTATGATCTTCTCCATTTTCCTAATAAGGTCCATACCAGTGTCAGGTTTTGTGCAGCCAACTTGCTATGCTGCCTTTAGGCATAGGCAGAAATTCCTTCAATCTGGCAGAACTGGCTTCCCAATAGTTGACATATTTACCCTGAAGCCTCTGACTAATTTTGAATTCAGCCCAAATATGAGCTACATGGACGCTTGCAGTTAAGTAAAGGAGGAAGGGAAGAAGGGTATAGAAGTGGTCCATTTTCACTGCAACACATTGCTCACTTTAAGAAGCCTATCACCTGGGCTGAGTTAAAAAAAGGGACTCATGTTTCACTTTGAAGGGTCTGAGTAAGGAAAGTCAATCTGTTTTAGCAGCCACTTCCTAAAATGCCCAAATCTAAATATTTAACACTCACTGAAAAAAGAATCAGGGAAAAAATAAATAAAAGGGTAAGCCATGCTGAGCACTTCACACAGTGTAAAGAAAGCAAGTCAAGGATATCTTTCACTAAAAAAAAACAAAACAAAAAAAAAAACCAAAAAAACAAAACAAAACAAAAACAAAAACAAAAAAAAACCAAACAAACAAACAAAAAAAAACTTTTACCTGGAGGCATTCCAGAGAACCGTCCCCCTTTACTGAACAGATCGCTAATGGTAATACTGCTGCCTCTGTATTGGAAACTATCATTAGTAAGAGTAGATAATCACCTTGGGCAAGCAGGTTTTGAAGAAGAAATACAAGACACTTCTATGTTCAACACCCTTGTAAACAATGCCAGGTAACTTCAGCCTCTTTGCAAAAAGGATCTGTTGCCAACGATGAAGCACGAACTCCTCACTGCCAATCTTTTGGCACATCTATGTGAATCCTGGGATCTGCACTGGATACTTTTAATGGATTACTGCTTAAAGCTCCTCAAACGTGAGGAGAATTATTCTGATCCTGGCTGATACGGAGCTGTGAGGCTGATGAGGTACTCAGGATACTTTCCTATCACATGATGCACACAGTATGTTCCATACTTTAATGAATTCATTCTTTATTCCTGCTTATCCCTTTGCTGGATGTAAATCCACACCAGGTTTGCTTTCAGCACATCCAAAGTCTGCTCTCTACTGAAATCTGCAACGTGCGGTGAAAACAAAAGGAGAGAAACTAGAACATGTCAGTAGCTAGATTTTGAAGCAAAATGGCATCAAAAAGACATGACCTTCAACACCTGCCAGTATTTGTACACCAGCAAAACACATCACAACTAGAGGAAGGTGAGCTGTAAGGGCAGACTTTAACAAACACTTTTTGATCTTCCTCCATCATCTTAAAGAGGGCAAACAAGTGCTGCTAAGTGACTGGTAAGATATCATGAGACTTGATTCTTCAGAGACTGCAAAACTATTTGCAAATGCTTACATTCGGGTCCATCTGCTCCTGCAGATTTAGCCACTAAGAACTGATGTACCTTATCATATTTCTTTGTGTTGACATGAAATATCTGACTCACTCTGCATGTACTTTGTGGATATCTACTAATGCAGACGATGCACCCAGAAGGGTAATTCAAAAGCTGAGTGTGAAGAAACTACAAACTTTATGCTTGGCCTATAAACTTGAGTTTAACATGTGCATGCATGAACTTCGCTGGCTATAAAAGTATGCTGTCAGCAAGGTAACACCAGTGGAATTAAGGCAGACTTGGCTTAATGGTCACTGGACTGAAACAGAAGGCAGAGCCAATGGGCACTTATGAGGGAACAGCAAAGTCAGGACTCCTAAATTCACACAAAAAATCTGTAGCAACAACTTAACCTTTTTACTACACCTTACCAATGTAAAAATGAAAAGAAGGCACAAGTTCTGAAGAAGAAGGTCCTATACTGAATTCAAGCATGTAGTGCATAAAAGATTGCCCATTAACAGCACCAAACAGGTAGGAAAGTACACTAACAAGATGAAGTTTACTTTCCATCTCTTCAGCAAACACCTATGAATAATAAAAAAAGTTGTTTGCAGCTGCATGTTCATTAATCTCAAATTCCCATAAATGCTAGTCTTCATCTTTATTTGCTTTGCTATGCACTAACGCAAAGGCACCTTGCCAGAACAGCGAAAAAGCACCCCAGCGCACATTCAGGCTGGCTTTGGGAAGCAAAGAAAGAGACAAGCTCTCTACTGCTCTGCTGCAAAGCCTCTGACAACACCTAAGCCATCTGTCACAAGTAAAGGACACCTGCCAGTGATTACCAACAACTTAAATCCTCTTGAACAGTTTTAATCCCTATCCTCCCCTATCCTCATTTAAACTGCCTGATGATTACATTTCATATGCAACACTGGAAGTCATGAGGGTTATTTGTAAAGGCAGATTGACAGCCCCACTGCAATAGGAGTATTCAAGGAACTGCTCACTGTTCAGGTTCAATTCCCCCTCTTTCAGTTTTCCAACTGTGACCCACAAGATGCAATATATTCAATATCTAGCATTTTCAAGACTTAAAATTGATCAGGCCTAGACAAAAGAGCAGAAACCCCAATTACTCCCTGCACATGGTGTTGCAAGAGAAAAACAAATGGTTGTTTATTAGGGAATGATTTGAAGGTTATACTTAATGTTGGACACGTCCCATCCAACCAAACCAATCCGTGCTTTATTGAAGGATCTTTCCTAGGTATTCAACACAAAATTGTCTTTAATTCACAAACTGTTGAGACAATCACATTCTGTCTGCAAAACACAACAGAACATGAAACTTTAAAGCGCTCTCTCAATGCAGGGCCTAATCACTCACCCATAAAACTAGCCTTTGAACATTCATGTGAAATGAAACCAAACTACATACAGACCTGTGTATCACAGAATGGTTTGGGCTGGAAGGGACCTTAAAGCTCATCCAGTCCTAACCCCCTGACATGGGCAGCAACACCTTCCACTAGACCAGGCTGCTCCAAGCTCCATCCAACCCGGCCTTGAACACTGCCAGGGATGAGGCAGCCACAGCTTCTCTGGGCAGCCTCTACCAGGGCCTCACCACCCTCACAGGGAAGAGCTTCTGCCTAATACCTCAATCTCTCCTCTGTCAGTTCAAAGCCACTCCCCCTTGTCCTGTCACTACATACCCTTGTCAAATGCCCACTTTTCTTGTCAGCGCCCTCTAGTTATAGTTACTTTCTCCTATTATACCAAGGTTTTAGCTTCTTGTTCTCTCAAACACAGCCTTGTTTGTCTAACATCTTCTTTGGCAACAGGATACTTCTAACAGCATTGCCCAGCAAAAATCATAAGCTTGTGTAAACCAGTGAAGACAAACGGTGAAACTGGACAGTACTTCTTCCACGAAGTCAGCACCAAGATTAAAGAAGAATGTATCATTCAACAATGATAGGAAGGGCAAGGAACGAATAAAGAACAACAATGTCTGAAATGAAGTTATATTTGGGATTTTGCAGCATAACTGTTCAGGTACACAGATTTTTGCTGAGCTGGTAAAAAAAAATACATATATATTTGCCCAACCAATACCTAGCAGGTACAAAACAAAAGTCCAATGTCCAAAACTGAAACATATTTAAAGGAATAACCTCGAAAAGAAGTGATGAACACAAACTCCATTTAACAATAAGCATCTTGGAGAGCCATTGGTTTGTTCTGGTAAGTGGAAGAGGCTAGGTTTAAATCTCCTCACAAAATACCCCATGTCAACAAAGACCTACTTAGCTCAGTTAACTTTCAATTTCCCCAATGCAGAATCTCAACATTCACTTTCAAAGAACAAAGGGGTTTTAAGTGCTCTTTGAGACTTGTTTCTGCAAGGACTAATTTACTAATTTTTTATTATTTTTTTTTTTTGGCACTACGCAGATACAAGAAGTCTGGAGAGGGGCTTTTGACAAGGGCAGGTAGGGACAGGACAAAGGCAAATGGCTTTAAACCAACAGAGGGGAGATTGAGATAAGATGTTAGGAAGTTCTTCTCTCTGAGGGTAGTGAGGCACTGGCACATGGTGCCCAGAGAAGCTGTGGCTGCCCCATCCCTGGCAGTGTTCAAGGTCAGGTTGGACGGGTCTTGGAGCAACCTGGTCTAGTGGTAGGTGGGGTTGGAACTGAATGAGCTTTAAGGTCCCTCCCAACCCAAATTGTTCTGAGATTCTATGATTATTGGTCAGCTTCAGAAGCACTATATCAAACTAACCACATCTGCTTTTTGTACACAGCTGTGATTAGCTAAAGGTGTTATCTCCTCAACAGCTTAATGATACAAATCATTAGCTGCCACATCTTTCTTCAGCTCTGGCTGTAAATTCCTGTCTTCCCTCTTACTATCCAGCTGCATAAACTTAAACACAAGTGGGCGGCAAGCTTTAAAAAAGTTAACCTTTAAAGCCATTTACTCTCAGCACTGTGCATCAACTCACCAGCAAGTTTCAAGGGCATTTGCCATCCCAGAATGTTCATTGGAGAGGAACACACATGCCCTAGAAGGAGGCACAGCCCAAACACCTTCTTGATGCTGTGGGCATGCGTTTTAAGAGGTCTAGAGGAAAACAAGGATGATAATCTTTTCTCAGACAGAATCTATCTAAACCAGATATTCTAAAACAAAAACATTCCTTCCATTTCCAACTCCAACAGATAACGCTTAGGCTGATAAAGTTTCTTGTCCTTAACAACTATGCCACAATCCCTTCTTTAAGCAGAGAAGGCAAATTTTCAAAAGCAGTAATTGTCTTGGCAGCTGCATCTCAAAGTCTTCCCCGGTAAGGAAAGCTGCATATCAGAACCAGACATGCTATGCTGTGTCCCAGCAAGCATGTAGGTGGTAAAGGCTGGTATCAGGTGCTGAGACCTTACTGGTGAATAAGCATTTGATGACAGGTGTGCCAGAGACAGAGTCGGGCTCTAAAAGCTAACTCACTGTATGAACATTTTGGAATAAGCAAAGCAAGAATAAGTTATGATAATCATAGAAACATGAAATGGCTTGTGTTGGAAGGGACCCTAAAGCTTATCTAGTTCCAACCCCCTGCCATGGGCAGACACGCCTTCCACTAGAGCTGCCCTAAGGTGTCCCCAGATCCTTCTCTTCTCCAGGCTGAACAAGCCCAGCTCTCTCAGCCTATCTCCAGAGCAGAGCTGCTCCAGTCCTCAAAGCATCTCCTTGGCCTCCTCTGGACTCACCCCAACAGCTCCCCATCCCTATTGTGTTGACAGCCTCAGAGCTGGACACAGCACCGCTGCGTGGGTCTCACCAGAGCAGAGCAGAGCAGAGGGGGAGAATTCCCTCTCTTGACCTGCTGCTCACTCTGCTGGTGACGTTATCTAGGACACGGGTGGTTTCTGGGCTGCAAGCACACATGGCTGGGTCATGGGGAGCTTCTCATCAATCAACACCCCCAAGTCCTTCTCCTCAGGGTTGCTCTCAATTCAGTCTCACCCAAGCAGCAGTTGTACTTGGGAACGACCCAACCCACATGCAGAACTATTATTTTAAACATTACGTGTTATATATTATACTCCTGATGCTAGCAGGAGTAACTTACACATTTAGAATTGGTACTCCACATCAGGAAAAGAAAGCAAGCTGTGATATTGGTAAGGAAGAGAGAACTGGGGCTGTGACTATATGAAAAGGCCACACCTTGGAAAGAGCCAGCTAGACACAGCTGGGACGTGAGGCTCTGCGGAGGGGGCAAAGCCAAGAAAGGCCAGGATGCGTGCCAGAGTAACAAACAAAACATCAGTGTCCTCAAGAATAAGGAAAAAACCTCATAAACTCTCACTCAACAACACTGAGCTAATTTCCAAGTGTGAGGAGACTGATGACAGATAACCATGATTTTAATCTAGACACAGAGAGATCTGCAGACTTCCCTCCCCTGGGAAAGCAACTCAGCTTCTGCTTTGAAGTCTTGCCCTAAGAACGGAAAACAAGGAGACCAGAAACCTCTCTCCTGAGGCTTCCTAAAAATATCGGGAAGAGGAACAACAGTGATTTTCCAAACAATACACTGAAGCAACCATTAAAATTATCAGAAGAATTAGCAGAAGACAATCAGGAAAACAACAGTTGAAGCGGAGAGGGGCTGTGCCAGGTGCAGGTGATGGCACACAGCCAGAGCTCCTGAACAGGAGAATTGTCTGAAATAGATGACTAAAGTAAAAATCATTTTATAAAAACATGAATTTAAGATCACAAGCCAAACTACAGCTTTGATTTCAGAGGACCACTAGGATGGGTTAGAATAAGCCAGTTTTCTTCCACACTGTACTGAAAACAGAACAAGCTGTGGTGCAGCCTCAGCAACATCCTTTAGACTATCCAGGACCTCACACTCTACTTGCAATGCTTTGGATATCACTGTTAATATACTGGTCTAATTCAACAGTAAGACTTCACAGGACATGAGCCTCTTAAAATGTCATGCCCTATGTCTATTTGAAGAGATTTTCCCAATATATCAGAATTAAGAGGTTTCTTTTATAAAAGACCACATACGTTTGCCCTTTCCTTGTAGCTCTAGTGACATGTAATGCACTAGGTAGGCCTCAAAAGAGAGTTAATTGGGGGCAGAAGATTGGCTTCAGGATGGACAGATGTATACAACAACTAGTGATTTACTTGAAGTTGGAAAATTTCTCCTAATCACTACCAGAGACCTAGAAAATAATCACTTCAAGTGAAAAATAACAGCTTTTATAGCCACCTACCTAAAGCAGGCTTTTCTCCCATTTAAACTGAGCTCTTTGAAGTGCTTTACACAGTAATAATAAAAATCTATACAGAAGATAAAGTGACTCAGTATTTGCTGCATGGATTGGATTTCTGCTGCTTTCTGTAAGCAAATCAACGATAGAAAAATAAATGACATTTGCATCTTGTCAATAGGAAGCATGCTATTAGGAAGATACATGGCATGGATTATATTGGGGAGGCTCATTCTTTTCACAGTTTAGTTTCAACTTATCTATTTCACTTACTCATAGAAGCCTGAGCTGAGCGCAACAACTTTTTTGCATTGTAAAGGAACACATAGAGCGCCCCCAACACAGGCAGGAAATCAATGTGCGGTGCGTCATGTGGCTCTGCAACCTTCACAAGATACTGATGATGAGTTATTTCCACTAAATACTACATAGCAGATCCCATCTACGCAAGCCATGTATTATAAACTGCTTTCAAACTAGCAGTAAAATCAGGAGGCTGTTTGTGATACAGGCAGTCTTGCACTTTCGCTCTTTCAACAGTTGCTGCATTTAAGAGCACAGTGAAGAGTGAAGAATACAGGAATGAAGATGGAGGAAGATTCAGCAAAAAGCAGAAAAACTTTGGATACATGCATAAGAATAATCCTAGAATCTCAAAATGGTTGGGTTGGAAGGGACTGTAAAGTTCCAACCTCCCGTCACAGCTAGGGACAGCTTTCACTAGACCATGCTGCTCCAAGCCCGATCTAACCTGGCCTTGAACACTGCCAGGGATGGGGCAGCCACAGCTTTTCTGGGAACCCTGTGCCAGCGCCATACCACCCTCACAGGGGATGAAGAACTTCTTCCTAAGATCCCATCTCAATCTCCCCTTTGTCAGGTTAAAGCCATTCCCCCTTGTCCTGTCACTACAGGCCCTTGTCAAAAGCCCCTCTCCACATTTCTTGTTGTCTCCTT
>JAOEHX010041303.1:9158-20018 GCA_025448015.1 Bolborhynchus lineola
ATAAACAGGCTGGAAAATAACAAATATTGCTTAAAACCAAGTGCTCTTGGACGAACAGTTAGAAAGAGCTAAAGCAGCAGACAAATGCAATGCTGCATTGCCAGGCAAATTATCACAAATTGCACTGGAAAAAATCCTGGGAGAGGAAAAACCAATTTTGAGAGAAAATAAAGCGCATCATTTGCTCAGCAATATAACTTACAGTAGGAAAAAAACCCTTGAACATATCCATATATCTTACCAGCCAAAGGAGCACCAAACACATTCAGCGATCCTAGACTTCCTGAAAGGCATCAATAATTTGATAGTCACATGTTTTCATTTCATGTCTCCAAATTACAACTTAATAGGACAATATGGAGGTAGAAAGCATTGTAGGCCTTAGAATTGGCTCCTGTGTTACACAATCCTCTTTTAAGACCGCATTTCCAGCCAAGGACACTCCAGAACCACCCTCAGACCACAAGGCTGAAACCTGTTTGCACTAATTCTGTAACAAAAAGCTTTGCACCCTATTGACCATGCACAGTATTATTGTTCCAATCATCAATAGTATCAATTGTGAGGAAAGGGCAAAGTCTGACAGAAGTTTTGTGTAAAAGAGCTGAGTGATGCAGAGGTCGACTGTCACAGAGCTGTACAATGAATTATGGATAGAGAGAAGAGGTTATGTGCCCAGGCACAGGTTTGTGGCTTACTTGCTGTTTCTCATGTTTCTGCAGTTGCTGGACACACATCAGTAGTGTAGCAGCAGCTATAACTCCTTTTCAAACAAGTTTTTGAGTGGATGTTAAGATCAGATTAGGCATGTATTGTTGCAGAGAGCAGATTCTAAGCAGGAATAAATCATCACAGCTTCTCTACAGCCAGCATAATCTTTATAGGAAAAGCTTAGATGCTCAACTAGATAAATTGACATCAAGGTAGTGAAATCAATGAGTTATAATGAATGAGTTGACACAGGTTTATTCCAGTCTTCCTCTTCCCTCTCCTACTGCCTTCATTAATTATCCATCATTTCCAAAAGCACATGAGGATATAATTGTGGGTCAGCATATGCAGGAGCACAGAAAGCGAAAAAAGGTGCATGTTACACCTGCCTGGGTGCCAGCACTGATTCTGGCCATGGAGGGGCCTGCTCCTCTCGGTGAACATCTCTAGTTTAATCTGACTTCACTAATTCTTTGCCACGGTAGAGCATCAGGATTGCACTATAAGCAACATGAGTTGGAAATGAATAGAGAAGCGAAAGTTGGATATGATCAGATATTCCTTCTCCAAAGCCTTCCACTTCCAACAACACCCTCCATAATTATTGGCAAATTCAAGATTTCTGGAAGACAAACCCAAAGCTCACAGAGCACATTCCTGAACTGGAATATCAGGAAAGGTCACAGGACTAACAACACCCGCCTAAATACACAGAACAACTAACATTCAATATCCAGGTTCTCCTGTGGTTTCATGTCATATTGAAGGAAAAGCGTATGAACCTCCTATTGAAGGTTGTATGAATGGGTTTCTTTTTAATTGTCCAACAGGTATAACAATGGTAAAAGTAGTGTTTCATAATCACAGAATCATAGAATCATAGAATAGTTAGGGTTGGAAAGGACCTTAAGGTCATCCAGTTCCAGCCCCCCTTCCATGGGCAGGGACACCTGAGTGATTACTTAATGTACACCCATCATTTTAGACAGCACAAGATAATACTTTATGTTAAAGGAAGGGTCTGAGAAGGAAAAATAAAGTACTGGTTTGCAAGGAATAGCCAACATAGTGAGATACTAAACCCTTGGTGTTATTGTTCTAAGCAACCAAACAAAAATGACAACACATTTTACAACTGTAAATAAACTGCCTGCTGTGAGGAACACACTCAGGCAGCATGCAAATCCACAAAGCTGAGCAGTTTTTAGTGCTTATCACTTCCACCTTGCCGTGTTCAATAGATACGAGTTCTCTGTCATGATTTAAAGCTGTCTGCCTTACTGTTCTAAAATGCACTGGTCTTAATTGCCTTGCTTGCCAAAACTAGCAAGAAAGTTGTCTTTAGTTCACAGCAGAACAGCTAACATGTATCACAGTCTGAAGTGGCTTCTTAGAATTCAGTTGCATGAATGTGTTTATTATACCAGCTAGATGTTAGTTATCTTCACTTAACTAAGATAAGTAACTAAAAATAATAGCTAATTAAGATAACTAAAGTTCCTAGATGTTAGTTACCTTCAACCGGAGTCTATTTTTTCCCTAAGACTATGACATAGTCTAAGACACCTGATCCCAACAAGATCATGCCAGCTCCTTTGAAGATGGAAGGGGATACCTCACTACATTCCAATTAGAGCTTTGTCTGACTATAATAAGGTACCCTAGTGAGATGGACACCAAATGGACAGCAGGGATTGATGATGCTGCAGTATTAGCATGGTGATTTAACTAATCAAGCACGGAAACTAATTTGCTCACTTTGTTGATTTTGACACAGGTAATATTTCACTATCAGTTATTACAAATTTTTCCAGTTCAGTAAAATAATATGAAAGACTTCTGTTTAATAACACGTTTTCTTGTTTGAATAAGACTTATAACCTGGAAGTTACAAACAGAAGCTGATGTTAGCTTGGTTTTGGATGGCAACATGCATCCACATCTTCTGCCTATGAATCCCCAGGACAGATAGCAAAGGGTTGGCCTGAAGGCCTGAGCTCTAACAAGTTTGTTTCTCGCTCCATGCAGACAGGAGGCATCTAGCACACTAATCACACTAGTGTTCTCAGTAGCAGCTATTTTCCACACTCACAACTCTGGTTTTGACCTGAGTGCTATGGAAAGAGGCAGGAATAGAACAAAGACCATTTTCTCCTCAAAAAGCCCATCCAAGGTACTGTGGGGAGCAGCATGATTTTTGCAGGGACAAAAGACCCCCCAAAACAAGGCACAAGCTGCAGGATGTGATATCGCGGTTCCCCCCATTACTTTTTCTACCATAAATGTGACAGGACTGACCCATGCTAGCACAAAATAAATTCAGTTGGAAGAGTAGAGGCAATAATTATTTTTAAGCATGTTAAAAGGCTGTTGAATACAGCCCTGGGTATAATACTTGAGTGTGCATATGCACACACATGTATTTCAGCTTCTGTTCCAGGCTCTCCCTTAACTCACAAGTTATCATCCTAAAAGATGCGTTTTAAAGGACTTAACACAAGTGTTTGGGCTACACCAAACCACAGTTATACCAAAGATCTGTGGTGGATTTAACATGTTGAGAGTGAGGAGGGGGAGAAGTCAGACTTCTGACCAATGAAAATACAACTCTGGAACTCTATTCTGCTCTGCTTAAGGTGATGATGGACAAAGATCATTATCCTGTATGTGAAGTCTGGGTTTCATATCCATATAGCACTCATACACACTCAGGTGATTCTACCACACATGAAACCCTTTAGGGGGTACACATTATTTCTGTGTGAAATACACAGTCAGTCAGACCCTTTGGTATCCTTGTGCCTCCTTTATGCATCCTTGACCAGGATCTGCAGTCATAAGAAGGTGAACAAAGAAATGAATTTAATCTCATACTGGTAGCAAAGGCATATGAAGAATCACAAAAAGGAAACGAGCTGCTGTTCAAACCCCAACATATCATCTGCTCCGTGGTGACCACATGATGCAAATGTGTGATTATCATTGCCTGTTTCAATTGTGAGGACCACAGCAGTGCAAGGAATACTCTGGGAACTTGCATTCAAATCTTTACTAATTGGCACCCTCAACGTAACCTAATTAAAGATCTTTTTATAGAAAAAGCATTAGCTTTCATTCAAGCCTCAAGAACATGGGAAAATACAGAAAGCCACACTAATCCATCTTTTTAACATAAATATGTACTAATTAGAGACTTAATGAGACAGCCAATCTGCTATTAGGGTAATTCCAGCTAGAATAATTGTGACAGAAATGTTTGGTGACAGTTCAAGTTCTTGAACACATAACATGATTCGGTTGTGCTCATTACCAAAGCAGTTAGGATTTGTTTCTTCACATGTAACTAGGGATGGGCTGGGTCTTTAAAACCAATAGCTCAATCTAAGGAAGTGAGGAAACTCACAACTTGAAAGTGTTGCAGACTTGCTCTTCTGCAGGACAGATCCTACAGTGTTCCCCTTTGCTCAATGTCTGCAGGTATGGCAGGAAGAGCAGGAAGTCAACTGCATGTCTGGCACTTTATGGAAGAACTGGTCAGAGACTAAAGGAGGAGTCTCTCCCTTTACCTACCACATAATGCACTTAACAGGCTAACACCACAGTGTTTCATGCCCTGGGTACTTGTTGTGGCTACTAACCTCTAAAACTCTCACTTGAGTGAGAAAGAGGAAAAATCACTCAGAAACTCTCAGTAGTGTAATGAAAATAGGTGGTCCTTTGGAATTCAGAGATCCTTCTGATGCATCCGCAGAGGAAAATACCAGTGCATGTGTCCCTGTCACCTGCACACGTATTAGACATCTGAGAACCCACTCTAAAGGTTTTGCAGGAGGCTGAAATTTGGCATGCTGTTAGTCAAATGCTGGCACTGGGAAAAAGGTAATTACAGAGTACAACACTAATGAAGTCAAAAGCATTCTCAGCTCAGGGGCGCATTCTCTCATGGTTCCATTCAACTGCAGGGATTTCCTGCAGTCTCAGAGGAAAGCTCACCTCCCTAAAGGACATCCACGCAATGATGGTGTGCTGCAATAGCCGAATCACAGCCTCTGCTGAGGAAGGGAAGAACTGCTGCACGCCACATCCACACTGGAAGTGAAGACCTTGAAATTCAAACCTGATTACTGCTAACTGGCTTTGACATGATGGTGTATAATACAGAAAAACTAGCCAGCTGCCTATAGCCCACTTGCTTTCTAGAGATATATTGACCCCATACCTGAAGAAAGCTTTCAAATATCAGGTGAGTTCATTTTTCACTCAATGGAAAGCCTCAGAAGACTCTCTCCTGACTCAGCTACCTCCAAATTAGACACTGAATTCTCCTTACATTCTACAAAACCTCTCTTCCTCATTCCTCAGCATATGCCAAGACAAAGGATACACACAGCCCTTTCTGCATCCTCCCTGAGCCTTTTTGGGGACTTTCAACTGCCTTTAAACCACAGAGCCACAAAACCTCCCCCTGTGAAAGCCACATGGAGTAAGTCCTAGACCAGGCAGTAAAGCATCCTGCAGTGAGCAGCCCTCTCAGGCTAGTCACAAGAACAAAAAGCAGGCTTGAGAACAGTAGACAGTGTCTGGGGTTTTAACACTAGTGTATTTAGACGAGGAAATTAGAGTGCTGGATTACATGAGAGGGCAGTGTGGGTTTCCTGCAGCATTCATGTGTGTGACTGACAGTTCCTATATAACTGGGGGGAGTGAGGAAACCAACTCATGAGGCGCTTGTGGCAGATAGCAAGAAAAGCCACTGAGGCAACTGTCAGCCAGGGAACAATGTTACCTATAATAACAGCTGTGAAAATATTGCTGTCTAAATACACAATGTAAGTAACAAAGGCAATTAAATCCCCAAATCTGATGGCAATTTGGACTACAAGCCAAACCAAGATTTCTTCAAGCCCAGCAAGGTTTTTCTTGGACTATCCTTTCCCTCTAGCTATTCTTTATGCAGATGGTGTGGTTTTGGTTAACTTAATTATGAGTGCATATGAACCAGGCTTTTCAAAAGGTGGTTCTATGGGCTCAGGGTAAGCAAACATTGATCTAGTTATATTATGTCAGTATTTTAGAAGCAGCCTGAATAGTGCCAAACTCCAGACAAAAACATCCCACTACAAATTGAATAAGAAAGCATCCAGTAACATCTGTAGACTGGCCTTTAATTTAATGACACTGAAGTTTATAGGATATGAAAAGACTGCTTCCTACTACACTAGAAGAGATATGAACTACTCTTGTTACATCTGTCAGATGTTTGGAGTTCTGTAGCCAGAATCAATTAATGGTAGAAAATGGATTTAAGAATGAACAGACACAAGCGTAGGATAGGCAGCCTGTGTGAAACATCAAGGGCTGGGACATGGCTCTGTGCTAGCAGGCAAGGAGGAAAGATGCATCCAAGGAAGCGCAGATTTCCTAACATAATCCGGTAGATGAGCTGACCACAAGGAAAGAGAATAAAAGAAGAGCAACCAAACAATGCATTTAACAATGAAAAAAGATTAAATTGAACCAATGGGCATTTTCTGCTTTCTATTTTATCACGGCCCCATATGAAGTACACCAACACCACCTCCTCCTATCTTCTAGCTCTGCTGTCTAGTGAAGGGAAGCAGAACTCTTCCTTGCCTTACAACGCTGAGTTTTCCTAACAGATGGAGAAATCAGCCTACCTGGAGCACTTCCTTTGGCCATATCAACACATTCCAGAAACACACAGGTCTCTGCATTGCTGAGTAGCACCAGTATCACGCTGTGTGGAGCATGACTTGGGAGAGCAGCTGCAATGAGAGTAACAATGCCAAGAGACATTGCCACATCTGAGAAGAGGAATGGGTACCCCGCAGCACTGAGGAAAGGAAAATAAACATGATGCTGAGGAAAGGAAAATAGACCTGTGCTAGACATTGCTGTTCTCTTCTTTGTAGATCAGGTAGCCCACAGGTGCTTTGGAAGGAGGGAGAGAGATAAACTATGAAATCATTCCAGTGTTTGCGCATCTGCTCCCAGGAATTAGAGATGGGATAGGATAGCTATATGTTAACAGATGCTCTTACTTCTTAGACATTCCTGCTTCCAGGCAGTCTGGAAATGATATTTTCTCTTTATCCTAATCTGCTATATGCTATATTTCCTGACAGAGCCAGAAACAGGGGAGCACGAGGCTTTTTCTTTGGCGCATCTTCCAAGCAAGCAAATAAACAAGAAGAAACCCAAAGTAACCACTGATTCTGCTTCAGCTTTTCCTCCCAGAACAGCTTTCACAAACCCCAGCATCAAATAGATCTACTTCATTTTTAAACACCCCTGGAGTTAAAATAAACAAATAAAAACCATTCCAGGAACAGCAAAACTAATGAAGTCAGTATTCCCAGAGACTTGTATTTCCAAACGGATTCTCTCATGTTCAATAACAGATGAATGCTGACTGTTTCCCCTTGTAAGAGTGTTAACAGGGTTGTTCTCCATCACTCAGCTGTCAATTGCTGTGCTTTTTGCAGGAATGTAATTGTTTTTAAGACCTCTGCCCCTCTGCCAAACAGAGGTTCCAAAGTTAATTGCAATAGTCTGACAGATATGCACCCAAGGAACATGACCCCAAAAGCCTCATTTCCTTCGGAAACGAGAGAAAAAGTGATGTCTAATTTAGATACATGAGAATAAACACATAACCTCCTGGAAGAGGGGATGAGAAACAAACCAGAAAGGGATTGCAGGAGTAATTCAGGTTCTGGTGGCTGAAATGGACATACAATTGGGAGCCCTACAAATAACCTTTCCTTCATCTCCGACCAAGCAGCTGTCCCCTCTGAGTGCTGCTTACCCCAGCAACACAGGCAAAGCAGGGCTGGTTATTGATGCCATTAATCACAAACCCAGACTGTGAAGAAAACGCCTTCCTGATGTGCTGACAGCCACTACTGAGCTCTGAAAGAAGAGGCTATTTCCAGGGGTAGAGTGGGATTAGAGGGGTACTGCAATCATGATAACTTAAGAACCCGATGAAGGACAAAAGGCTACTACAGCTAGTGCTTAACTGCAAAATCCGTTTCATGCTGGGAAATAGCTCCATCTCCTGTTCTGCACAGGTTAGTTCTCAAAATCCTCATTAAAAAAGAAGTAAAGAAACCCACTCTACAGCCGCTGGTTTAGAGCCTACACAGAGCACATAAAATTCAAGCTTACATATACGAAATTCAATCCTCTCATGTACACATTGAAATACCCCCTTTTATCTTGCTGGGATGGAGCATTAGAAAAAAAAATCATCAAGTTACTAAGAGAAAGATGTGCCTGTTTGTCAAACGAGCATCTGAAATGATGGTGCAGGATGTTCTCAGCTCCCCCTAAAAACCCCCTCCTATGGTTGAAACATTAACCTGTCCCACATCCTGTGCTGCGGGCTTTGTTCATTGTTTCACAGTGCTTTAGTCCATAATACGGCCAGTCTTGGGTGCTTTGCCAGTCTCTCCAGTAACACAGTTTTCCTACTGGGTACTCAGATGAAGTCAATAGGACTTTTGCTGTGAATCTTATGACAGACTTCTCTCCCTTGCAGCCAGGCAAAAAGAGTTAGGGAACTGGGGTGCAATACTGCTACTCTTCCCAATAAAATGATATATTCTCATTCCATCTTCTGCTGTACTGGATGCTCTAACACAAACTGAGAAAACCCCAACCCGTGCAGGAGATGCGTCTTTGAAAGATGCACCATCTGCAGAGAGGAAAGTGGAGAAGTCCTCCTGCCCATTCAGGATGGCGTAAAGGAGCTTCTGTGCACAGCTCTGGCAGGGAAGATAAAGCAAGCACTTGTGGGTAAGATTAATTGGACAGTCTATTTCCATGAGTGGGAAGGTGAGAGCTAAGTCACATGCAGAATTCCAGACACTGAAAGTGAGGTTGTGCTCAAGGACAAAGGGATTCAAGCATGTGTTACAGAATGGCACATCAACGGGGCAACGAAGGAAGAGCTCAGGTGATCCCTTTCAAACCCATCCAAGAAATTCTAAAGCTGCAGCCTTCCGTCTGCTCAGGGTGATTTATTGGTCTGCAAGGATGCATGCAGATGCAAAGGGAGAAGGAAAACTCTGGCTTCCCCATGTTGCCATCTGGGCTGTGAAACCAGCAGATTCCTTCTGCTTTGTAATGCAGGGCTTGCATGGAATCATGAGTACCATCTGCATTCAATACAACCTTTGCAGTCCTCTGGTGCCTGCAAAATACCTGTGCTTGCAGAGCACTACATAACAACCAAGACACATATGTCAAACATTGACAGGAATAAAGTTCTGCAAAGAAGATGTCATTACAGTCTGCTCTTGAGAAAGTTACCTTGTGTCCGCACACCACTGCTTTTCTGTCTGGTTATTGATCAAAGTTAAAAGTATACTTCCTCTAAGTGTGTGGGACCAAGCACAGGCCTTCCTCCCTTTCCCGTCTACAAACACAGGAGCACAAACCCTCGCAGATACTTGACTTTTAGGGTCATAGTGAAAAGTTTCATAGCAATTGAGAAGCTCCTTTTGCTACTTATATACCAAAGACCTTTTTATCAGCTGCCTTTTACAGCCTTCTTGCATGCCTTTATTTTGGCATTTAACATATACCAGCGTAACATCTGTCACATAGCATTCAAATAGCAAGCATCTGACTTACAGATGAGAGAAGATCGAGTACTACAGAGGTTTGCAGAAAGAAAAAGGATCCTAAAGTCTTAATTTATTTGCCCATAAATTGCAGTGGCGATGGAGGCATGCCAGTCGTTCTATACCACTCCATCAGCCTGCTGGCAAAGCCAAGGTCACTTCTGCTGAGCATCTTAAATCTTTCAAGAGAAGCAAGTGATGCACCACTTGCGCTTGTGTGCTGGAAACCAAGTACCACCCTGCTGAGAGATCATACCCTCTTGAAGTAGATCTGTGTGCTGGACAAGAGCCAAACTTCCCAACTGCTCCTGGGAGTAATGAGGGCTGAAATCCTGCTCAGACCCTTACAGAGCTCATACTTCATTTCTGCATGTGGTGTAGGCTCCTGTGTGTATTGGATGCACAAGGAGCCTGCTCCGTACCTGCTTGCTACAACAACTTGGAGTTCAAAGTGGTTGCCAGGCTATTATTTCACATGGGAGGAGTTAGCAGGATGAAAACTCAGCTTTGCAGAGCTGGGTGGTTTGTAGCTCTGGTACATCACACAGTGCATTCCGACTTTGGCAATGAAAGTAATTTATGCTATTTATTTCATAGCCTGGGAAGGTAAAGAACGCTGTCATCCACTTTCAAATGCCCAGCAGACAGCATGAGGCTGGTGGATCTGTAGGGAGCGTTCGACGTGTGAAAACCCAGCAGTTTGGACCACCCACCTGTAAAACTGCAGTACTGGTTGACTGTGTTTTGCTGCAGAAAGTAGCATCACGCTTCCCTTTTCACTTAAAGTACCAGCCCTCTCAGCTAAGAGCACCTCAGCAAGGAAATCAAAGCAGCACAACTGCAATTTGTGACAAATCACCTATTCTTTTAGGCCTGTGAAGGAGGACTTAGCTAGCTAAGTGTTGCCTACCTTCCCCTGTGCCACTTCAGATATTACAGAGCTAGAAGGATGGATCCAAATACCACTTCCCAAGGTTTCTGGGAGCAGATCAGTTGCAAGGGCTGGCTTTATAGTGGGTTAAAGGAGAAGGAAAACATTTTTGCAGCTCCTGACAGCTTCCTCTAAGAATAAGTGCTATAATAAAACAGCTGTATGAGGATTCCTTCAAAGCAAAAATCATTGCAGCACATAAAGCAAGACAATATATAAAATTAAGCCTCTTTACAATAGCAGTTTGTTCAGTCTGGGCACCTTTTGGCTGGGGTGTTGTGGTTTCAAAGAGTGTTGATGTCCCTCTTTGAAGACAGCATGGCCATGCGAAGGCCAGTCAGGGATAAATCCAGGGAGCTGGGAAAGAAAGAGGCTGCAGCTGCCCCGCTTCATAGCGTTTCCCAGAGCAGCACCTTGCACTGCATTGCCAACCTGTGCTCTGCAGGAGCAGGGGGGCTGTGTCCTGTGTGGTTGTCATGGGTTCAGCAGGAGCAGTCATTTTTTCTCCTTCTCAGTAGCTGGTGCAGTGCTGTGTTTTTGACTTTCAGCCTGGGAACAGCACTGATA
>JAOEHX010041303.1:20118-41701 GCA_025448015.1 Bolborhynchus lineola
GTAAACTGTTCTTATCTCAACCTGTGGGAGTTGCATTCTTTCGATTCTCCATGTAGCGAACTGCGTGGCTGATTTACGGCCTAAACCACGACAGTGGTGCAGCCTACATCAGGGCAGGACAGGTAGCTGTCAATCTGAGCACCTCACTCTGACATCACTGCGCTGGAGGTCAAACTAACTTTACTCTAGTGTCACCAGAGCATGCTGGTCTGCATCTGATCCCAGGGTAGGATCCCATATTAATCTTATTGCAATGTATTTTGCTGTTCCCTGATTATTGACACCTTCTTTCTCTGCCCCAAAGCTGGCTGAGCATCATGAAGACTTATTTCTGTGATACTGCTGCCTCACAGCATGCACAACACCAAAGTGACAGTCACAAAACCCCTTCAAAGTGACAGCATGCTCCTTAGATCAATCCAGTAACAAGCTCATATAATACCGTTGTTGATTACCTATGCTTCTTCCTGGGTAGAAGATAGATCATTAAATTCCACCAGGTGAAACCTACGTATACATAAGGGTTATTCTTCTGCAGGTGAGATTTTGAAAGAGCTGCTTCTAAGAGAAGGTGTAGGCAACAGAACAAGAGAGCAGATCACTTTGATTGACAGCCCAAAATACACATGGGGATAGCCCTCTCCAGTGAGTGTGGGGAAAACGTTCTCACTTACAGGAATAACAATTCGTGCAGCTTCAGGTTTTTAAATATATAAAGAATGTCTCAGAAGTGGAGTTGGGTACGAAGCTCAATATCAAAACTCTCCTGTGACAAGGCTATCATTTGAGATAATGAGACAGTTCCCCATTTTACAAAAGGTTAAAGACAGACTCAATAACATCTGCATCTAACAGCCCAGGGAGGCTTCTCCTAATAGCCCCAACAGCCATCATTTCATTGTCTGGGATACATCGGGATCTGTTAATGCTGATGAAGTGCAGAGCTTTGTGTTCAGAATAAAAGCAGGAGCAGGGGAGGCTTCACGACTTGAGGCTGCAAAAGAGCTTTCTGCAAATAAGCTGGAGAGGAAAAGAGAAAGATATTAACTGCCACCGAGTACAATGAAACTAGTAAATAATTACTGCAGGAATGTACAAGGTCATTATCATACCATCCATTGCATAAAGGGTAATGTCTGCAAAGCAGACCTTACGGGCCAGCCCGTGTTACACAGAGCAGGTGGCAGAGCTGCCCTTTAGGTACTGGTGAGCCAGAAGCCGTGTGCCTCAGCCATCTGCAACCCCATCAGCACGAAACACAGACGCTCAAGGGTCTGCATGGCTGATTCTCTGCTCCACGCTTCGGGGAGGGCGGCAGAGACAGCAGCTTTGCCATGCTGACCACTGGTGACAAGAACTGACTCGGCCACAGAGACCCTTGGGTAGCCAGAGGAAACCAGCCCATCTGTTAGCTGCGAGGCAGCGGCCACTGCCGGGAACGGTACCAATTAAAGTGGAGAGGATGAATAAATAAAACCCAAAGGAAGGACAGAGGAGGATCTCTATGAGCTGAGCTGCAGATTAATTTTTCCCTTCCCAACAACAGAGGGCATCAATCCTCCATTCTGTGCTCAGCGCTGGCTCTTTGCGAGCGCAGTGGGACCCTCAGGAGGGTCTCAGCTCTCCCTTCAGCAAAAGGCAGCAATTTTATTTCTAAGGAGCAGCACATTTTATGTGCACTCCTTCATGAGAAGCAGAAGAGGCAAGAGGACTAATTGTGGCTTCAGGCAATTGAATGGATCAGGTGTTTCCAGGTTGAAATGCAGAGCTGCTTTTACACCAGGCATGCATTCACGGAAGAGTCATGTAAGAAACTACAATACACCAACGCTGCAAACAGAGCCCAGTCCAGAGCACAGATGCTCTTTATTCTCTGCTCCCACTAGGCTTTGAGCCCACTGAGAGGGTTCTTGATGCTACCTGGCCTGAGGTATCTGCTCAGAGCAGGTTGTCATCTGTGGACTATTGGAAACTCACATTGCTCTAGCTGACCACCGGCATCTTGAATCCCTATGGGACTCATCCCGCTATGGGACTCACCCCACTATGGGGAACGCAAGCATTGGCCTCCAAATTTCATCAAGATGGGATCAGGGAAAGGACACAGCCTCCTTAAAGTGTTTAGGGCTTATAAGGGAAGGAGCAAATAGGGCTTGGTCATTCATGCCATAGTTTTTGACACATTGCCGACCTTGAAGGAAGTTTATCAAGTGTTTAATGTCCTGCTCTGGTGACAAAAGCAGCATCAGGTCATGTGCTGGAGGTTGTGCTTGGTGCTGGTGCAAAGGAAGCAAAGGGCAATAAAGCCAGGCAGCAGATCTGCAGCCCCTCTGTTCTGAGGCACTCAGACAGGAGTGCCACTGCTGCCTTTCAGACCAGGCTATCATCCGTAACAGGTACCTGGGGATGGGGAGCAGGAAAGCACAACCCTGTGAGTGCAGGACGAGAGTGGGGACTCCCTCACCCACCTTGTACAGGTATGCTAGAGTCAACCTAAAAGTTCAGCACATGAAAATGGGGTGATGGATAGCCCCTATTGAAAGAGGAGTCCTTATATCTTTATTACATACAGGATCCACAGCTCTGAAGGTAATATGCCTTGTCCGTGGCCATGAAGTAAACTTGGGACACCACCACAAACAAAACCTGCACCTCAGGTTCCCAGTATTAATACTGTAATGCCACATCCACAGGTAATCTGTCCAAAAACTCCATCTCTGAGCCCTGATGGGATATCCAAACACTTCCTGCTCAAAGCATAGGCCATATTCCAGAGAATCTGTGTGGCCCAAGTCCCCATGTGGCAATTTCTGACCCAAAGAGAGTGAATCTGAGCAGCACATCCCTCCCAAAATCTTTCACATCAGTTCATGTTTACCCCCCCATCCACCCCCCCCCAAGCCATGAGGGTCAGGGAACATGAAGTGACACTGTCCAGGTCTCGGTTTCAGTACCACTGTTCTCCCTATGAGCTCCAGAAAGTAGTCACAAATGCAGTCAAGCCCTATCACTGTCAAGTGCCTCTGTTCTTGCTCAAGGGAAACAGGTACAATGCTGCTTGGAAAAGGGAGACACTTTGATTCTGAGTGGCAGAGGAACTGAGGCTGACAGTGAGCTCAGACTGGGAAAACACAACTCCTGATCCCATGCTGCATAAAGGGATCGGTAGCTGCTACGTATATAATTGATGCTGCTGTGTCAGCCATCTCCCAGATCTGTAGTTTTCACTATGAATTCAGTTTTGTGGAGAACATAGAAACAAACCCCCTGTATCTAGGCAAGTCTTGTGCACCAGTCACTGAGCAAACAGAGCGTTTGGGTGAAGCTTTGAAGGGGTCAGAATGGTAAGGTTCTGTTTTTCTACTGGCAGGAATTGTACTTGAAATCAGCCAGAGGTTTGTAGAAGTAACTGGTTTTCAGTTAGGATGCTGGTTAGGGATAAATAACGAAGATGCCATTTATTTAAGACCATATTCAACATCTCTCCCTTTGAAGCCCCACAGGGTGAACAGGCAGCTCCACTTGTCTGCCTGCCTCACGCTAAAGGAGCTTGTGTCAGAGTAGAAAGAGTAGAGCGGGTGACCAAAGAACATCTATTCCCTTCCTGCCCCATCTTCCCCCAGGAAACATTCTTTCTTCTAAGTAAGTGAGGGAGCTAGAGGAAAGTCACGTTTTAAGAAGCAATAAATGAGCCATCCTTCAGTCCAGGACACAATACCAAGCCTATCTTTACAGGCTGACGTCTTTGCATCCGCAGGATGTCTTCTATGGCTTTTCATTTATTGAAGTTGTAGGCAGACTTTTGTCTCTCTAAGGTCAGAAGCGCTCGGTTTACCCAGCTATTTTTAGCAATGCTGGACAGGTTCCTTGAAGTATTCCATGAATTATTCATAGCACCAAGAAACAGCATGGGCATTCCTATGATATTTGAAGACAATGACAGCTTCTCACGTTTTTTTGCTGTGGAACTGCAACTCCAGCCTCCAGACAGGGTCTCGCAGGTCTACTAAGGGAGGCCAGAAATGAGCCTGTGCTTTCCTCTGGACAACTACCAGTGCCCAAGTGCTGGGAACACAGGGAAAATCAGTAAAGACTGCTGCAGTGAAAATACCCTGTTGCAATGGGAGGGGGGTGGGTGTTTATTGTGCCTTGTTCCGACGTTTTCCAAGCTTAAAAAGCCACACCTTCCAAAGCAGACAAAAAGGTCCTTAGAGCAGAGAAAGGAACAGCAGGGAGCAAATTGCTACTGATTGTTCTGGAAATATCCTTCACCCAACTTACTAATTACACACTCCGTTGATCACCTATAATTATGATCTGAAAGGAAATTCTACACCCTGGCAATTTAGCTGGTGTTTCTCTTTTAAAGTCAACCATTTCCACTCTAATGAAGCTCAGTATGAAGCAGCAAAACCTTGGAGGGAAAGGCTACAGACACGAAAATGAGTGCTTGCTGTCTCATTAACATTTTACTTGCTTGGCTAGGAGTCCTTTTGTTACAGGAAGCTAAGTGTTTTTATGGCCAGCTCTCCTGAATCTGTAATAATATCCAATATGAAAGTAAGTGATTTCTGCTTTTAAGCTACTGAGCCTCTAAATAATCTCCACTAAAGCTAATGTATCCACAGTCAATGTGCAGCACTAGCTAAAACACAAGTAATTGCTGCCTTGGCCAGCTCCATCACGCAGCTCTAAACCTGATGTTTGGCAGCTGTTAATATTTATAGCTGGGTGGATCCAACCTGTCAGATAAGGTCTTCCCAAAAGCAGGAGTATGTCTGGAGCTAAAGCTTTCTTTCCAGTCTATAGAATGTTAATGCAAGGCTGAGATGCTCCAACTTAAGAGCTTATGGTTGAAGTGAATATTGATAGGCTATAGCACCAAAATACTGTCACTGTGAAAGTCTGGTTTACTCAATAAACCATTATCCACAGAACAGAGCCATGGTGCCAGTTTTGTCCTATGTAATGGACACAATCACAGGGCAGGCATCGGGTAATATCCAGTGTCCTTGTTAGTGCTAGTTCCAACAACAGCTAGGAAAACAAATAGCTTCACAGAAAGCAAAGAGAAGTCTAATCAGTAGCCTGGCATTGTTGCCAGCAGTGGCAAGTAACAGAAGATGGGAGAAAAGGTAAAAGACTGGCACGCTTCTGTCTCAAATTGGCTCCGTTTCTTCAGTCGGTGGTATGATCTCAGTGAGCATGGGATGCTCAGGAGGGATAAAAGATTGGGTGTGGAAAGCAAATTTAATTTTCACTCTTTGGAAATTGCATGCCAAAGTGCAAGCCTCAATAATCAAATGTAGACCTTCAAAACACGTGCGAGAGCAGTGGTGTCTGCCTTTTGAATCAGCTCACCAAGAGAGCGCTTGCATGGCAATCTGAAAACTCAACTCTAAATCCATCCTCAGATCAGAGAGCAGAGGAGGTTCATGTTCACATCCCCCATTTTCTTAGTGAAAATGTGTACCCAACCCTGGCATATATGGGGACCTGTATTCCATTTTCTTGTCTCATTCCCGAGCCTCTCAAGCCTGGAACTGTTTTAGAGAGGCACAGTTTCAGGAACTGGGTAAAAAGAGTGCTACCCACCAGCTCCCAAGACAGCCCTGTAGTCATTGCACTGCCTAGGACTTCAGCCCTACGCTTCCCAGGCAGTTGCACAGCCTCATTACATATTACACTAACACAAACCTCCCTGCACTCAACACGTAGCCTGGTGTACTTCCATCAGTCATCCTTATGGTTCTCCTCAGTGACATCCCTGGGGCACAGATTCAGGGGAGATCAGATGTTGAGGACGCTTTGTCAAGAGAGAGGCAATTCTGATCTGCAGTTCTGCAGAGAGCTACATAGCCCAGCAGGAAAAGTAATGGTGAAATACAGGCAACTCCAGGCATTGTAGCAGCTCAGAGGAGGTATTCTAACAGTGCAGGTTCATATGCAGAGGTCTGAATTCAACATGCATCCCCTGTATCAAGCATTTTAGTAGCTGGAAGCTTCATAGGCTCCAGGATGATGTAAATCCTCAGCTTTCCTCCTGTGTTACACAAACAGGCTTACTTTGGGCTTCTTCTTCATTCCTATGCCCCATTCTGGCAGCTGTCTTTGAAAACGTTTAATATATGGGTTTACTGGGAAAACAGACACACACTACTGCCCCTGTGAAATACAGAGCAACAGAAGCTTTAGCGCACAGTATCACCCTTCAGTTTGGGTTTGTTGTTTGGAGTTTATATATATATACATACCTATATGTATATATGTATATGATATTAGAAATTCTGTTTATGATAGGATTCTCTGGAGGCTAGAAGGGGAGGTTTCCTCCTTCCTTCCCAGCTACCCTTTTTTGTCAGAAACTAGGAAGGAATAGATATCACTTCCTCTAAAAGTATGTGAAAGGATATGCATGGAGTTTTCCAGCTAAAGACCAAATGGGAAACCTTAAGCACATTGAGTAGCGAGAAATCCATACCGTGCATTATGTCCTCTTGAGAATTAACTTAGGTAAGCTTTACTATTTCTATCTTTTTCATAGCACATGCAAATAAAATGTGATGATCCACAAGAGAAGCCAAGCCTACTTTTCTGCCAAGACAATCAACTTAATGAATAATTAGTGTAACAATATTAGTAACATTAATGCTTAATGAGTTAAATCTTCTTTGCATCATATCCTCCAGTTTCCCCAGCTTGCTAAATAAAAGTTTATTTATTGCCCTAAATTAGAGGACATTTCTGAAACGAGACATAATAAAATCGCCCAGAAGAAAAAGCTAATCAAGATAATTAAAATGAAAAATGGTTGGAATAACTCACTTTCACCTGCCATTGCAGTATAGTTGGACTAAGAGTTTCTAATTAGACCAGAAAGTATGTGAAGTGCGGTTCAGCTGATTTGCATTTATGGGACTGGAAGAAAATATTACCTTATTAAAGTGAGTTTCAGAGGAAATGTCGTAGCGCAGAGGTTGGCTTGACTTGACTTCCTAGTAGATGATGCTATCATTTATAAATTGGACTGCTTCACAGAGCCAGCTCCTCCGCAGCTCTAAATCAGCATGGTCTCACTGAAGTTAATGAAGCCACATCAATTTATACCAGGTAAGCATCTGCCCACTAACCCTTTCGATGTGCGTATATTCCTGCACAGAGCAAAATTCAGCTACATCTGCCACTGCGTACACCCCAGAAGAATACCACCGAAAGACACCATAATGCTGCTATGCCCACACAATTTAACCAAATTCAGCTGCCTGGACAAGGCCTGCAGCACCCTGTCTGCCTCTGGTGATTTATTCCTGCAGCTATGTACAAGTAAATGAGCTAGGTAATATTCACTGGCCACGAATACCACTGATCTCAGTGCTGTACACAACACTTGTTAAAACTCCCATATTTGCCCTACTTCATGACAGCCCTGAATAAGCTGACCTCATATGGTTGCAGCTGGGAAGAACAAGAGGGGCTTTTGTTGGCACTGCCTGGTGTGATACACAATTCCCTTTGGGGGGGGGGGGTGTTCTCTGTGCTTTCCTACCTGCACCCCCAGCAGCGAGGTTAGCACAGCATAGTTACAGTGAGACCCAGGAAACAAACCCCTTTTCCACTCAGCGGAAGCAGCCTACTGTTGCTTTATAAACATGGAGTAGCTGATGGGTATTGATGCATTGCCTCGCTGCCTGCATACACACCCTTGAAACCCTCACAAGCAGACTGTATTCAAGGTGTTTCACTCTGGTGAGGTTAATCTGGGACAATTTTTGGATTCTAAACTCCTGAGGCAGGAGGAAAGGATCTGGGATTCAAAGGATGTATTTCATCTCACAGATGGAGTCGAAGCTGAGCTCCAACAACAGACATCTGCTGCAACATCACAAATACATCTAGATTATTAAAATGCAATAATTTACATTGGCAGAGTACTTAGCATGTCTCTTTAAGAAGCTAGGATTCAGTCTGTTGAAGAAGCAGATGAGACTGCAGCTATTCTACACCTATATTTTGTGCAAAAGAAAGAGACGGGTTCTATCATGTCTTTGCTAGGAAAACCACAGCTGGTTTTTGGGAGGCATTCTGTGCTCAAGGATTCAGCTGTCAAAGCTGTGGTACATCAGAGACAACAGCGACCCGCTGGCAGAGATAATAAGACAACCCAACAGAAAAGAAGTTTCAGAGAGAAGGCTCAATTCCAGGGCTGCTTCATTCACTGCAGCTACAGACCTAGATTAACTTTGCAGAACTGTCATGAAAACTTAGCAGGCCAAGCATAAAATTTACTCCACAAGTTCCTATCATAACAGCCATGACAGTATTAATGACATTCAGTTCATCTGTCAAGTTTGCTCAGCCCAGCTAAAGAGGAACAGTTCTGTGGAGCTGTTGGAGCTGACAAGCCCCAATCACAGCCATGTCACAGCCCAATATCCAGCCATGCAGTACCACTAATTAAGGGGCTGTTCAGCTCAGTTTTAGCTGCTGGGGTGAGCAGGTAGCTAAATGGCCCAGGCCAGCCCTGCTGTTACACCCAAACGTGTCACACGGTTAAAGACCTTTTTGCCCCTTTGGTTCGAAGTGCATTAGACTGTCTTTTTCTTTATATTTTAAATCCTTTCAGTTTGATGTTAACTATGGAATTACGTGTGTGTGCTTGGAAAATCCGCTTTACAGAACCTTAGTTGCCTTAATACTGAGTAGGCAAGTATCTATACGTTGATTCTCTATGCTGCTTGCCACAGGAACTCTCTTACGTTCTTTGAGTGACCTTTGTTAAGATTAAAAATAATATTCAATTCAATTGGAAAAGACCTTTAAGGTCATCAGGTCCAACCTTTACCCCAGCACTGCCAAGGCCACCACTAACCCTTAGCACCGAGAGCCTCATCTACACTGTGTACGAGCACTTCCAGGGATGGTGATTTCACCACTGCCCTGGGCAGCCTGTTCCAACGCCTGAGCAGCCTTTCAGAGGAGAGGTTTTTCCTAATATCCAATCTAAACCTCCCCTGGTGCAGTTTGAGGCCGTTTCCTCTTGTCCTATCCCTTGTTACTTGGGAGATGCTAACGAATGCTATCAGACAGACGAATTACAAATAACACACAGCCACCATCACAACAATGATTTATTAAAGTGAGGAAGACCCTGAGAAACCAAAGCAGAGTCACACCAGGAGCAGAGTAAAACAAGAGCACAACTAAGTGCAGTTATTTAAGCACTACACTATTCTATTGATTTATGAAGTCCTGGCTCTAAGTAATTCACTGCAGTTTTCCTTAATCTTGCATTTAGGATTAAACCATGTAATCATTTGCAGAACAAAATAAGAAGTTCACTAAATCTATTCTAGCACACAGTTTGCTTGATGCTTCCAGAGGTTTTTTAAAAAGCCCATGAGCTTACAGCTGCAAATATAGCCCCGTTTTAACACGTGGGTATTTCAGTAGTAAAATTGTTTTAGAGATTGCTATCATATATTATGATCATCATCACTTTTAGAAGCATAGAAAAGGCCAAGGGGATGATACATTTATACCTCCTCCCTCTTCCACCTCCCCCATGTCACAGCAGGCTTGATGGGAATGCCTTTTGTGTGAAGGCAGTGTAACTTTCTCTCCTGAAAATCAGTAGAAGAGCAGCTAGAAGGATGGGTAGATATGATCAAATGGTTGGAGCATTACACCTTGACAGGTGATAACAAGTGTTTTAATCATTACATTGATATACAGCTTGGGCATCAAGTACCAGGTTTCTGTTGCACTAGAACAAATAACTTCCTAAAACCATCCATCTGGCTTTGCATCTTTGTCAGCCTTTCAAGGCTTTCTTGGAAAGGAGAGCAATTCTCACTGCAGCATAAGCATATCTAAGTGATGGGAAGATACCTGACAAAGGGAGTAACATGTTCAAAGACAACCAACCACATACTGCAGTGTGTAAACCAAATGCATCAGCTCATTTCCTGATATTATAATCCTGTTGAAAATCTTCATTAGCCATTTAAATCATATAATAACTTTAAAAAATCCTGTAACGTATCCAGAAATAAACCAGCTGGTACCAGCTCAGGGAGACCAGAAAATTCGATTCCTGGGAGAAGGAGGAAATGAAAACAAGTCATCATAATCAGCTCAAAGTCAGTAAAACTATACTTCGTTGGATAGAAGCACCAGAAAACAAGTAAGTAAGCAAAGGGAAGACAAAGTGAACTGTCTTGATACAGTGGGATGAAGTTGCTGTGATCAGCCGGATGGGCTAGATATTGAGTTGGTTTAGGGTTGACTTCTACAGTGAGGCATCCCTGCCCATGTCAGGGGGATTGGAACTAAATGATCTTAAGGTCGTTTCCAGCCTTAACTATTCTAAGATTCTGTGACTCCTGGGAAGTGCCAGAGAGATGGTGGCTAAAAGAACTAAGAGAAGACTTTCTTGACAGGTTAATTATTTCTTCAACTTCCCAAGCGAGAAAGTCAGGATGCTGGAACAGCTGAGAATAGCTACTCTTAAGTGTTGTCACAGAATACCAAGATGACAAAGAATATTAGGACATTTTTTTGTTAACTTTTTTTAAGGTTTCTTTCCTAACTTTTTTCCTAGCTCTGCACTCAGAAGTACATTTTAACTGTTGTGTTCAAGAACTACTTGAGTTTAGGTGAAGCCACCCGATTCTTCCTCAAAAGTGAGTCTGGAAGAAGTACGTAGGTACACTACTCCTGCAAGGACAGGCAAGTTGAGAGTGTCAGGAACTAGAATGTGCATCCTGATAAACTGCAAATCTGCAGGGAAGTTTGGTGCTGCAAACACCAAGTTCTGAGGAAAAGTCCCTTGCAGGTCCCAGCTAGGAGGGAGGAGGCAGGTAAGCCCACAATTTATCTCCCAGATCCCTGCCCCAGTACCTAACACTGCCAACTTCAAGTCATACTGCAGACATGGAGAATGAAAGACCACTTGTCCTAAAACCCAAACCTCATTACTAGTGCACGATTTGGGATCACAAGGGGGGATGCATTTATGGAAACTTCAGAGCTGAGCTAGTGATCTACTTGGTTCACCTTTTTAAATGTGGTCAGGTTGAACAAGAACATTTACATGAACCTAAGGAAACCCCTTCTACATTGGCTGACGCTCCATGTGACAGCAGACCCGCCTTAAAATTAATACAAGTCCTATATGACTTCATAACCTATTGAATTCTGTCGACTTCATCTCCTTTATCCAAAATACTTTACTCATCCTGAAGTCTAATACCTATTGAGGTGGTATTATAAACTAAAATTGCAGGGAAACATAATTAACCAGGCTTTTCATTGCAGTGTTTTATTGCCTTTACAGATAGTCTTCCATTCTATTTATGACAAGCAACACAACAAATCTTATGGGACTGCCCTGTTTTGGCAATTGCCTGAGCACATTGATTTCTTACTAGCAGTATTGCTCAAATGATACAGGTCTGAAAGACACTAAACAACAACACATCAAGGCAGTTAGTACAGCAGCAGTGTGATTTATTCACTCTTCTCCCTTACCCCCCAATAAAACCAGATTCTTTTTGTTACAGACCAGTATGACTGCAGATGTTAGGATTTTATATACTTATGGATGAACTCCATTTCTTCCTACCAATGCAAATACTGAGTAAAGGCCTTTTGTTATAAATAGATCATGAACAGAATGCAGCTCACAGTAGAAGTGGGCTCATATATGACAAAAGGTGCCAGATAACTGATGTTTAATTTAAGTTCCAGTCTACTGAACAAGCAAAAAGCTGTTAGTATATTCCACAAACAGTAAACAAAAGTACAGGACATCTAAACTGAAAAACAAGGTTACATTCAAGGTGAAAGAACTTATATAAAAACTTAAAAATGAACCATCTAGAGGATCCCTTAAGATCTTTTAGTTGCATGATTCAGTAAGCTTCATCATGCCTAAAACACACATCCTTGCACACCAGCTCTAGTGCGTGTCTCCAAATACATCTAGTGAATGAGTCAAAACAGATTCCTGAGAATGAGTACGTCTTCATCATTGAGTTGATGGAAATACACTGGGGAAGCCTGGACAGAGTATTAGATGTTTCATAGTCTGTATTTCCTCTGAAAGAAAGAGTTCCTGGGCAATCACTCAGGGACTCAGAAATGTACCATCAAATGAGCCATATAAATCAAGGAAAGTTAAAGATCTAAAACCATGGAAATAAAACACAGTTCAACTTATAAGAAGCAGCAGGACATCATTCAAGTACCAATACACTGTGTCTCAGTTGTACTGAAGGACGATAACACATAATGGTGCAGAAATAACATAATTCATTAGCATCAATACACAGTAGTAGGTAATAAAATTATTCAGAGCTGCAGTGTCATTAATCTATGTCAAGTGACATAAATGAAACTGAACATCTGAGGATTACATTGCAGGAAAAATCTAAATGGAGAATGTCAAAGAATCCAAGATCCACGCACATCGTTGCAGCCTCCTCAACCAAGTATTACTGTCACTTTCATCATGGCATAACATAGGTTTGTAGAGCTACTCTTACACAAGACGGGCTATAATCCCACTGTAGCTGCAGCTTAATCTGTTTCCATTTAAATTCTCTGAAGAGGCAGGAAGTCACATCCAAGGTCAGACGAGCAGACACATTTCTCAGATACACTGATGCAGTATTTGGAGTTTCAGTGGCACTTAAAAAGTGCTGCTTAGGGGCTGTGTGCTGGTGGTCAACATGGCTCGAGAGCTGGGGTGTGGGGTAGATTTTGCTATGGAAAGGTGCACAAATAGTTGCAGGCGTGAACAGGAAACACTGAAACAAGCTGGAAACTGAGACATGGCAAGCTCTGGTGGATCCATAGCAATTTGCCATATGAAAGAGATAGCAAGGAACAGAGGTGGCAGAAAAACAGCACAGAAAGAAAAAAAGCCAAACCAAAGCCACCATAGTAAGGTTCAACTTAAGACACACAGAGAGTGAAAAGAGCAATCAGAACCTGCATTCCAGTTGTATAGTGTTGGGACCTGAAAGAGTGAATGAGTTTTATTTCAACAGTCTGAAAACTAATCTACTGGCAGCAGGAGAGATTAGCAACACAAAAGATAAATGTTAGACTGTCATCAGACTTTTGGAGCTCATTGCACACTTTCCTGCTGTCATATTTCAGCATCCCCTTAGAAATCACCTGCATTAAAGGCTATTTCAAAGTGGGACTTTCCTGAAAGTGTTTCATAGCAGTACTGATCTTTCTTGATGACAGGGGAGAAACCTCAATTCACTCATGAGACTGCTCCTGCTTCAGCTTCTAAATTAATCTGGGACCAAATGCCCAGACAGACACACAGTGCTAATGACAGAAGCCTTTTGCTTGGAAGAAGCAGCATTTTTTTTCTAATTAAAAAGAAACCTAGCACATGATATAAGGGAAAGGTTGATTACCTGTGAGACTGGTTCAATAGCTGGAGTTGTTGTTTTAGCAGCTCTGGGATTCCCAGAAGTGATGCTACAAAGAACACCAGTTCAGCATTGATTATTGTGCGCAAGCACTGGGTCCTACTGGCCATGTCAGCAAAAGGAGACTGATTCCTTAGTCCGGGCGATCTCGGAAAGGTGGTCATCCTTCCTGGTTTTAATACAAGGTGAAATGCTCTCTTTGGCTGTCTTCAAAGAGGATTTTGCTTTTGTAGCAGTAAAGAAAGGCGAATAAAGACTTCCTGGATCTCTACTATCTCTGAACTCAAAAATGAGCACTACAGAACTTGGTTTTGTCTTTTATTCAGTGTTTTAAAAACGTAATACATCACCATTGCTATGAAAATTAGAAGAGAGCTTTGTTCTCTGGCTTGAAAAGTCAGACTAGTTGGGTCTTCTGAGCCTGACCACCCATAGCTCCTGACCCTTAAATGGCTGTAGATCTGCCTCTTGATCATGTTTAATCACAGATGCAACATAAGGGAAGGAGCTTCTATGCACAAAAGGAAGGCATAAAACACATATGAACGTCAGTACACTTCCATGGAGATGCAGAAACCACCAAGCACTGAGCCTGCCAGAAAAGAAACATGGATTTCATTCTACAGATGTGTCCAGACATTAAAACCTTTTTTCAAAGCACACATCAAGCGGCAATATCCTTCCAAATATTTAGTGTGATGGGTAACACCAGTGTCATCTTCTTGGAACACTCCCCAGTGTGGGGAAGGGAAAACAGTCACTATTCTGGTCACCTGGCTTCCCACTATTGAGAGTAGGGACTGAGGGACTCCTCCAAATGCTGATTCAGAGCCACAGCCTAGTTGAGCTAAACTATGGGGCTTCCTTAGTTTTGTTGGATGTTTTCCCATTAAACACTTTATTTCCAAGAATTCTGTCCTTGCTCAGTCCTATGTTTTATGTGTCTCTTTGAGTGCTTGCTTGTGGTAGGAAAGTCACATCATTCATTACATTCCAGCCAGTGAACAGAGCCAGCACCCAGAAAGTTATAGGTGACCAAGGAGTCTTACTTGCAGGAAACCCTCTCTACCTCTCAATCTGAGTCGTTCTCTTCCTCTTTGGCAGCATGAGGTTGTTCCTGATCTTTTCACATTAACCTTTTAAATCCATTCATTGAGGCACAAGCACACTTCCCATGAAAGCATACTGGGCTCAATCCCATGTGGAGTGCTTTGCTCAAGTATTTAGCTATATAATGAGTCTTGCTTAATAAAACCTGACATATTAAACACAGTTTCTGCTGAAGTAAACTGCACTGATTCTCCTGGTGATCATTTGATTGCAATGTCAATAAATCAGTCACCAGGTTAAAAAGAGAAGCCAAAACAAACCGTTGATGTGGTCAAGCATAGGAATCCTAATGTCAGGAGAAAAGACACTCAAAAGGCCTGTTGGGCCTTGTTTAGTGATGATTACATTCCAACCTTTGCCTGCTCAGCACCAACAAAGCAAGCCAATCTCCCCCACTACCAATCAAGCTGTAAATAGGTGGGAATGAGGATCCCCTCCTAGGAATAACTGTTAGGCAAAACACATCAAAAGAGTTTCAGCTGATGTTCAAATGGGAAGTGACATACACCACTCTGCAGACAATTACAGGCAGGAAATGGACAGCACAATTTCCCCCTGTGTTAGCAACTTGCTGAGGTGAAGTTGCTATCTGGATGTATCATGAAGGTAGCTGAGACCCAGTCTTTGAAAAGCAAACCAAAAGTGCATGAAGGATATTCCCCCTTCAAGCAGCAAAACTCAACTGTTATTTCAAAGCCGGACAATGAAGTAACCAGACAACTCCAGGCTTTTTCCATAATAGCAAGTTACAAGAACAGCTTGAACTTGCCATCAGTATTGAGAGCAAGAACTCTGCTTTCCCCAAGTGTGCAGCACGCTCATTTTTCACTGGAGGGCAGTCAGATATCCTCATGTTACAATCGTAGGCAATGCAAAAGAAAAATGGTGATAAGACAAAGAAGAATCACTTCTTTGTGATTGCATCTGCCTAATGAGAAGAAGGAAATGGGCACGGGTAATCCACCCTGCCCACATGTGACCTGAACCAAATAAGCATCTCAACAAATCCAGAAGGAAAAGGCTTCCACAGACCTCAGCTCTCATTCAGTTTCTCTTCAAATGGAAAGTTGCAGTTCTCAGTTTAGGAATGATCCAGTATACTTTTGATAAGCTGCAAGAAAAGGCTTTTCAGGCAGAACCACTTAAAATTGTTAATAATCATTTCTGATTCCCACTCACCAGAGTTCCAGCACAGCACCTAAATTGCATGGGCAAACACCTGGACTACACCTCCACTAGATCAGGCAGAAGCTAGGCACTAAAAGATGGCAGTGAAAGACCACACAAAGCCTTCTGCCATCACCTGTGAGTGGCTTTTCTTTGGTGGGTTACAGACATCAACCATAGTAACCAAGAACTGCCAGTCATACTATGTCCCCTGCAAGAAGGGGAACTCCCTCAGCTCCATTTCCTCTGGTCTAACACATCAAACCCTACCTGGGGTTTCCAGGTAGAAATGACACAGTGCTTCCCTGCTCTTAACTTGAAACCCATCTGACACCACCTTGCAACATCTCACCCTACCTTTTCATTGGTGGTGTGATCTAACTCTTGTACTACAGCTAAATGGCACTAAGTCAAGAAGGCAGCCACCAGAATGGATCTTCCCACAGCAGCCACCTTGTTACCTGGAGCCAAGTGAGACAACTGACTGGGGCCCTACAACACCATTTCCCTAAATGCTTGCTATTTGAAAATAGGTTTGTACTTAGCTGTCAGGAAAGATTGGTTTGCTCCTAGGGCATAGCAATGATTTTCTTAGTACCCCTGAGACTTCTTATGAGAGCAAGCCTGTACCAGGTGCTGGAGTCCAGCTCACTTGTTTCTTTAATTCTGTCATTCTGGTTTCCCTTTTATGACAAATTCCCATTGTGTAGTTTCTCCTCTCAAACATGTGCAGCCATCTGTATCCACTGTATCACTTCCTTATCAACTGACCTTTCTCAGCGAGAGGAATTCCTTCAGGAAACATCATCTTACTAAATGCTATCTAATGAACTCCTGCAGAAATATTGCCTTGACCTTCAGTTGACACCTCATCATAAAAGACAACTCCTACACAGCCTCTACAATACCTAACCACTCCTTTCTTTTGCAGTAGGCAACAAGATGATGTTGTTTTCCCAAGGAAAATAGTAAGTCCCTTCTCCTATATGCCAACGGAAACAAAGAGTGTTTAACAGCATGTGGGTTGGTCACCACATTTCAGGACACCTTCTATACACCTACAGGAATGGCAATTACCATACTCTGCAATGAGATGTGCAATCAGATGGCCGCTTGTCCTGTGTCATGATTAACGTGTTTACCAGTACTGTGTGCCAATAGCTTTCATTCTGCTGGGTACCTCACTGAAACGTGGGACTCATTGCAACAGCCATTACACTTGCAGCATGGAACTAAAGTCCTTTTTATGTGGCTCTGAATCCTTCCTGCAATAACTCAATGATGACTATTCAGAGCTTGCTTCCAAGGAAATACTGCAAGCACTACATGAGTGTGGGTATACAAACCACAAGTGGACCCACAGCTTAAGAAGGTCTTGCTCAATCAGAGCTCTTTATGTACTCATCCGAAAAAAGAAAACAGGGCCATTTTAACAAGCAATGGTGGCAGAGAACAGTCAAGTTTTACAGCTTTATACCAGATTTATGGTGAGGTAACTTCCAATATAAGCCCAAATTGCAGCAGTATTTCTTCAAATTTGACTTTTGTCCAACAATTTGTCCCTCTGGTGAGGAGCTGGAGCTGCCCTTATAAGTATGTCTGTAATATGCCACAGAAGCTCTCCAGCTTGGCTCTCACAGGCTTGACCCCTGCTCTGCAGACAGTTTTATGCATCTCAGAAGCACAGCAGGCTATTTCTGCTAGACAATTAATTGCCTGTTAAATTGCCAGTTTTGGTTTCAGATCCATCTCTTTTTCTTATAGTGGCAATAATCTCTAAACTGCTTTCCGTTGCATAAGCAGGCCCTGAAGAGATTTGTCTTCAGGGCTTTTTCTAGTTACAGACAGGATTACAATGACAAAGCCTGAATAATTGGCAAGATGGGGCTGGAAATACACATGCAGATAGGACAACACTTCTTTTCTGAAGAAGCTTAACATGCAAGAAGAGATTGATACTTATGAAATATTGGGCTGGTCATAGCCAAATATTAGCATCTTCCTGCTGTCAGTCCAGTCACTTGTCTACATGACAAAAAAGAGCTAGCAGTTCACATGGCTAGACTACAATAGTGTGCCCACTGCTCTAGATCTGGACCCCCTGAGAGGGACAGCAGCACATATAGAGCCTCATTGGACATGGAAATGACATGCTGCAAAAGATGTGCCTGCCCAAAGCTCCTTGTGGAGGAAGAGCCTACAAGCATCTGCCAGAACTGATAAGCCTGCTCTTTTGCCTTGGAAAGAGTTTGTGTAATTATTCAACTACATCTCAAGTGTGACATCAATGAACCTGTAAAAGCACAATCGGGTAACAACTGTGCTCTAAAGAGGACAGGAAAATTCAAGACATTTTTTCTATGTTTTGCATTAAAAAGGGCCTGAATAATTCTTAGGTGAAAAACCTTTTTCCTACCAAGATCTGATAAGCTACCTTAGCACTATTAGTCTATAGAAGAAGCAAGGTAATACAACTTAAATATGTGTTCTTCCTTTGCAAATTAGGCAACAGTAAATAACTTCCTTTTCCATGGTGACCAGGAATGCGTGCACAGGAAGCTGGAGCCCAGTTATCACTCATGCTGTACTCAGTCAATGTTTAGTCAAAGCCCAGATGTCCTCTGGCATCTTGAGGTGTTATAGCAAATGTGAGATACCCATGAGGAGGCCCAGTCACATAACACCCAGGGCAGCTCCTTCACTCCTTGCAGCCTGCCCCATCTCCATGCAGTTAGGTCACAGAGCCAGCTTTCTGTCTCCAGGAACAGACGTGGTGGCTTGCTCAGCATTATAAGCATTACCTAAATCCTTTGCAAGCAGAAAATAAAATTCCCAAGCCAGATGTGCTGATGCTACCATTAATATTGGCCAATAAGTACATTATCACAAGCGGGCTTAAGCTACAGCTCTGACATTTGGAAACATAAGCAGGTAGATGAATTACCAAGTACTTTCTACATTTGGATTTTGCGTGGATGAGAATGTTAATGTATTTCTAAGCCTAGGAGGAAAAAAAAAGAACCAGAATGCCATGGGCTTTCACTGGGTTTAAGGGAAAAACAAATGCCTTTTCTTCAACATTATTTTCTTACTTTGAGTCCTGTAAGATTTTGCCTAGGAATTAGATTTGGTTCTAAACTACCTCTGATTTTATTTAAGTGCAGAATGAGTACTTCTGTCTTATGAACACTCAAATGTATTATACCAGTTCATCGTGTTATAGCATAGAATCATAGAATAATTAGGGTTGGAAAGGACCTTAAGATCATCCATTCCAACCCCCCCTGCCATGGGCAGGGACACCTCCCACTAAACCATAGCACCCAAAGCTCTGCCCAGCCTGGCCTTGACCACTGCCAGGGATGGAGCATTCACAGCTTCCCTGGGCAACCCATTGCAGTGCCTCAGCACCCTCACAGTAAAGAATTTCTTCCTTATATCCAATCTAAAGAGCATGTGTTGCATAAACTCCAGGATATGCCATCATCTTAAGTGCACACTTCAGTCAGGATCCCAGCTTATTTCCAAAGCAGCAAAAAAGATGAAATCATAAGAACTAATAATCAAAGACACTTTTATGGGTCTCAATGCTCTTGATTCTCCAAGTTCTGTAACAAAAGAAACTCACTTAGAGAATAATGATGTTCTCAATATTTTTTTCCCTGTTGCTGCCATTTATACAGTCCTAAGGGTGCTGTCTGGGAAAATAAGAAGAGCTACTACAGACCAGCTTGTTGTCAGCATTGAACATCAGCCTAAGTGAAACAGAGATCAACATGAAGTGCACTTTACAAAGCCTGTCTTCAGACCTGGGGTAGATGCTTGATGGCAGGAATTCTTCAAACAGCTGGAGGCACTGCATCCTTCCTCCTCCCACACCACCCCCTGCTCTCTGCAGGCGGAATCAAGGCACAAACCTTTAAGCAGGTGCTGAATGTGAGCAATTAACACTTTCCCTACTCTTCCTTTCTGCAGTGTGGAAGATCCAGAAGTACTTCTAGGGATCACAAGTGAGTACCATGGCTCTTCTCCACCAGTGGTCCTTCCAGGTGAATGATGGATGACCACTGTGATGCCAGATAAGTCAGACAACTTCGACTTCACTGTAATACCTCCTACCTAGAAAGTTATTTTATCAGACATGTCATGAAATACCCATTACATGGCAGATGCCATTAAGCGGTACTGGCTTGCTACTCCTCTTATCCAGATCAATCAATAAAGTTTATACAGCTAGTAAAATTGTACTACTGTAAAACCAATATAGCTGGGAGGAAAAAGGCTTATTGTATGCTGCCGTTGACCTGTTAAGCACGTTCAGTTAGCAGCTATTATTTCACATGTGGTGTGCTTTTTTCTGTCATGTTCACCGAAAGATACTTTTTACCCTTTAATAAGCATCACTCCTCAGGTTTCAGATGCATGGCTGTTAGGAGAACAGGTGAGTGAATGAAGCTGCTTACTAGCAGCAGGGGTACATTTTGGATCACAAGCTATTCTGTTATTCAGGAAGCGCTTGGAAATCCAAAGAAATCACTCCACTGAATCCCACCCCGCAGCCCTCTCAGCGCAGAGGCAATATGACTACACATGCCATAGTCACTCTGAGAGCCCTCTCCCTCCTTCGTTACTCTCACACTTTCAATAACTACATTAACCTTCAGGGGTCAGTTCACTTAATGAGTTGGATAAACGGTTTTGTCACTTTGCTTTCAATTGATTACAAAAATAATCTTTGCAAATTCATGAGTCCTTTTGTGCTCCTCAAACTGTAAATTGGTTAATTTATGCTGCACATACAAGTTGCATACTTGTTTATGCACTAGACTGCTAAAACCCTGAGAGGGATGAGCATGTGGGAGTGGAGGTGAGTTTATGGACATAAATGTACAGCATTTTCCAGCTTGTTTTTCACTATCTATCTGCTAAAACAACAACCCGGGCACCAGCAATCAATCCAGGCAAAGTTATGCACAGCAACAACTGGATACTGACTTCAAAATCCTTTAACTTGAAGACAAGATCATGTCTACTCCATGTAAACTTCCTGGCTTCACCATACACTGCACCCCTCATGGGCATGCTTATTACAAGGGACTTGGCTGCCCTCCTTGCTTCTTTGCTCCAGGAGATGGACTCCCTTCCCTGTACCGCTGCATAGTAAACTCCAACACAGTCCGCTTGTACCGCATGGCATTTACATAGCTAGAATATGAACAGCATGAGATTTAAATGGCTGGGCCAGGGTTTAGACAGCACATCATTCCTGGCAAATATTCCTGTTAAAAGGGTTACAGTTGGACATGTGATTTGCAGTGCATTTTCCTCTAAGATCAGGAGACTAAAAAGCCATCATCTCTGAAGGGCAAGACAGGTAATTCCTACTGATTTGTTTCCAGGGGAACCAATGTCCCTACTGGCTGCAATATTTCCTCCTAAAATCTGTGATTTCACTTTTCATCACCCAAGCATTAGATGTTTCCTTGGACTTGTAAACAATTCTGTTTGCATCTCATCTCTTCAATTCCACCTTAAACTCTAGTTTATTCCAGTTTAACAGCACATCGCTCTCAAAGTGTTCTTCTCGTGTGCCAAATGCACCCACTAGCATCAAATCAAATAAAACCTTGAATATATATATTGAAAAAAATAATATCAACTTCTCTGGCATTTCCACTCGGCCAGAGCCAGTTCACACCACTCCAATCATAAAATAGTTAGTTGGGAAGGACATTAAGCTCATCCAGTTCCACCTCCCACTAAACCATATCACCCAGTGCTATGTCCAACCTGGCCTTGAACACCGCCAGTGATGGAGCATTCACAACTTCCCTGGGCAACCCATTCCAGTGCCT